>JAPTHN010000018.1:3269663-3468475 GCA_026936325.1 Platynereis dumerilii | reverse complement strand
ACACACTATGGTTGACAATATGAACGGTATATTGAAGATCTATATGAATTGCTTATTTATTTCAAAGTGTACCCGTTTACTAAAGAAATATTGCTATTATATTAACCATCATTGCACCAGCATTTTTCTTATAACTTTAACTTGCTAACTTTACCTTGAAACAAGTCACAATATCTCTATAACATCCACAAGATTCTTGGTAAAATGATCTCATATCATGTCTGATGCATTAGAAGTTGCATGCAAATGCTGGAATCCACTGCTTCCGTTAAGGAAACACTTACAATGTAGAAAGTCTGTCTGTTATGAAATAGTTTACTTTGGTCCGTAATGTGTCGAAAGACCTTCATTTGTAATATCCTTTTGGCAGTACCATCCAGTGGCAACGTTCCATACATTCTTACCAATCTGAGATAGACCTTCCTTTTTTCCCCAGAGCAGAAATGACAACATACTGGGTATCCTACACATGCATTATACTGATTAGTACAGCAACATCAATGTCTATACAATGTGATTCATGTACCCCTATTTGATAGCACAATGGGGATTAGACGTAAATTCTGTATCACAGCTATAGTGGTATTGATTTGTGGGCTATACATGGATGCATTAGTGTTGGTGAGACCTGTGAGGCCTCTGGTCACTTAGGAATGTGGGTTAATTGGCGAAACCTAAAGCTCAAATAAGCTAATGACTTAGATAAGTAAAGACTTAGATAAAAGGCTACGTTGCGCCTTGGCTAACGCTTTGAAAATTGTGGGTCTTCATGTTTCAATAATAATTTGGGCTAATTGGCACATGTATTCGGCTTACAGTGTATATTGAAGACTGTGTCCTGATGAAGACACCATGCAGACAGGACACAATTCCATCTAATCATGCATAATTATTATTAATGTTTGCAAACCTTACTGAACTTCTTTCGTTGCAACACAGCACTTGTGGTTGGAATTAACCCAAAACCTTGCAACACTGGGTCAAGGGACTCTATAACATTGTGCAATGGACGGTAAGCCCAAAAGTTGGAAAGAGTCGAGCAACTAGGTCAAGGTGCATTAGGTAAAGTTACATTAAGTAACATCACTCAGGCTTCTTAAACTAATTTGGATAGATGTCAATATAGATGTCAAGCTCCTTCCTGTGAGCATGCTGGGCTGCTAAGACGAACCAACTCCGTTTTCCTTTGCACAGCTTACATGTTTTGGAGAATTGAGCATTTCAAATTGAAAAAGTACTACAAATATATTTTCATAAGTTTCCATCCGCACAAATTAAGTGTAATGGAACCACGCGGATAAGATTAATTTCAATTGGGAAAGATGAAGGAACATGAATTGATAAGATAGCTCTCCGAAATATTTATAACTTATAATAAGCATCCAAGAATGAACTAAACCAAAACTTCACATCAACCACATCTAACCATGTGCTTGGAATTCGCCATAGCTGTTTATACACCGGTTACATCACTCTTGGATAGTGTTCAGCTATATTTAGAACAAACACATTATTTCACTGTGTAGATTCATCTATGTCTGTTTGTAAATCCATTTGAATATCTAACTTTTCATCAGACATAAAAAATTTGCTCACCTTGAGCTTTCAAGGCTATGTGAAGTAGCTGAAAGCTCGAGGTGAGCAAATTTTTTAATGTCTGATGAAAAGTTAAATATTCAAATGGAAACACATTATTTGGTAGTCATGAGATTAGTTTCCAAAGACAATCCCCTTATAGATTTGTTCTTTATCTTGTGTTTGTGGTGGTTACATAAACTTTTCATATTATTATCCACAAATGTCTTTTGAGCTGAAGTAATTCCTCCAGTAATCTTCTGGCATCTCAATTTACTTCCAAGTTCTAATGGACTATAGCTCAATGGAATAGTCGTCTAATTCCTGGAACAAGACTCTTTGCAAGTCCTAATTTGGTTTCGACAGGTTAACTTGAGCAGCTCAGAGTCAGAGAGATTGTCTAGTGCATACATGTATAGCTGGACAGACTGATGTTTCAAAGCAACTTATGGTGTATCTTATTTGATTAGACCAGGGTGAGTGGTTCAAATGAGAAGAAACAAGCAGTTATATCACTCTCACATTAACAGTCTGTTCCACTTCATTTATATTGAAATGTTTGAATACATTTGTTTAAAATATTTGTTTAAAATAATTGAGATATGTTGCCTGAAACTGGATGGATTTAGGGTTCTATGTCATGCATTTATTCACTCTAGTACACAAATTATGGCTGGAGAGCTAAATTCTACTTCATCCAACTAATTTTGGGATATTTAAAATGCCAACCAGATGACACAAGCGATCCATATTCATTCGCTTGTATGCACTGCAACCTTTTTACCCTCTGGTTGAACAAGAAAGATTGTGGATAGCAGGACTTGATATTAATTATAAAAGAAGAGCCACATTCAGAAATCTGTACTCAGTGCACAGTGTGTAGTACGTCTTCTGTAGAGGCACCTCCAGCATTAGTAGTACATGTTGCAATAACCATACATTCTCATCTTATGGTTGCCTCATGTGTTGGTGTTAAGATGCTGGCCACTCTGGGCTTTTAGCCTGGACATTGCTTCGGTTATTTCCATCACATCTTTGCCATTATCTGACGCTCACGAGACATGGAGGGATGGACACTAAATCTAAGCAAGCACCAGCTGTTGGCGTAAAATCAAGATAGCTGAAAGGAAGGTGTAAAAAGGGCATAAGTTGTCCAAGAAAGATCAGGTAATTATGTTTTATGAGCAATATTCAAGATAGTCGCCTTGTCATTATTTGACTCAAACCTGACCTCGTACTTTCTTGAAATTGTTTTGGCCCTATTTGTCAAAATATGACCGGTCGACATGATCATTTACACTGAGATATGGTCATCAAGAGGCCTTCAGTTGCACAGGTCATACAGGGCATCAGGGCTGGGCTGTTGTCGAAGCATGTAGGAGATTATCTCAAAGATAGCTGAAGAGACTCTGTAACCAAGAATACCTTTGATGTTATCCAGGTGACAAGTAACTCTCTTCCTATCCTGCCCATTTTGTGTGGTTTCCAATCCTGAGTAAAACATATCAAATACTTATACAGTAAAGTTTACACCCTTGCTAATAGTACATGCACACCATTAAAAGGCTTCATGACACATAGCTCATATAACTTTTGACATTGGTTGTAGGGTAGGCTTTACTTTTAAGAAATGTTTTTGGACAAATATGCCTGCAGAAACGATTAACCATTTTTGACCAAGTAGATGTGCATTGTGGTAGAAATGTATTTGCCTTTTGTTACTTTCATAAATGATTCCCTGAGAAGCAACATTTTTGGTTGAATTCCTCAAGGTTGCCATTCTCATCACAAACCTAATGGCTCTCACCGGAGTGCACTTATAAGCTCCACAAGGAAATGTTGCTTTTAACTGCAAAAGGGAAACTCAAGGCATTAAGGAGATTCAGAAATCAGAGTCAGTTTAAGAAAGAGGTGTCGTTCAATGTTGTTCATAAAATATGATAAATCTGAACCTTTTCAGAATAAAACGAGGGAACACTCATGTGAAATTATAGAGTTTTTGAATGACGGAGTTCGAGGAAGAAGGCAGGTGATGTAAATGGATTGAAGACTTAAGTCTCCATTGACCAAAACAATAAGTCTTGTGGGTTCCATTAACAATTGCCAGGTTGCAGCTATTAATTACCAAGTGGTTGATAGGTACCAAAAGCAGTGCCAGGACACATCAGGCTCCCTGAAACACACCTTTGGTGAAAGTATTTTCTTCGCATCACTTAGAATTCAAGGCATTGAAGGCAATAATCTAATAAACTAAGTTGGATGCCCTTTTTTATGGAAAAGATTACGAGTGCGAGCTCTTTGACCAACCAATCATAATTTCCATATTCATTTTGGTGAATGCCCCGAAGTGGCTTACATTTGATTTGATTCTTTTATTCCATCGCTTTACACGATCATTAGCTTAGCTTTGAAGATTTAATTTCGTAAGTGGGTAATCTGTGGCATATTCAATTGTCATGATTGAAGCATCAATTGATTGGGGCATGTGGCACATACGACTTTCCTTATGTGTGTACCCTGTACACATAGTAGTATTTCAACCCTTCTGCCTGAATGATGATCAGGAGAACATCACACAAAAGAAGCACTACTCTGTTGCTATACAGCATTGTTGAGTGAAGTCTACAGGAAAGAAGCCACCAAAACAATAGCTTGAGTTCACCCAACAGAAGTATTCATTCAGGGATACACATGGGACAGTGCAATTCAAGTTTGTGTGCATTGTGTGATTGTCTGTTGATCAGTCGGGATGACTCTTGGGAACTTCGCACTGTACTCTATGAATAAGCTGCATGTCAGACATACTTGAGACTAAAATGGAGAAACTTCAAAGTAAGTCCCATCAAAGGCGAATTTCATGCAAAATAAACCTAAGTGTGTGTTTTCCATAATTAAGTGTATTTAATTAATAGCAAGGCCTTTATAAGAAGAGCCCTGCAATGTTTGATTTGCGAACAAAACTAGGGTTTTCCACGGAATCGAAAAGTATTTGCTTACATTTTTTAATAGTTTTGTCTTCAAATATTGAGGTGAGGATGACAGTTAGGTAAATTTGGCAGGTAGGATAAGATTTAAAAAGATGACTCTAACCTTTCTTTTGGATATTGATTTAATCGAGCTACAAACTAGCTAATAATTATTCACATGGGTAAGCAGGGAATCGTATTTGCCAAGATGGAAATTGAGTTCTAAAATAGCAAAATGTGTGTGGTGTAGTTTCCGAAGAGTTTAATTTCTTTTAGTGCTCCAGTATTACAGCCATTTCTTGAAAAGCAACTGGACTATTCAAATTACTTTCGTAAAATCACATGGTAATGTTAGAGCCAAAATACCATGTAATAAGCTGGCCTTGCACTGATGATGAATTCTGAAAACTTGCATGCCACTGTAAGTTTGCATGTTGATACCATGACTCAGCAGTCTCAAGTTAACTGGTGCCATGTGGTGAAAAGAGGGGAATTAGCTGTGAGTTGAAACCTGTGATTTTGGTCTTTTGTGAGTTTTTTTAATGAAAGTTCCCAAATGACTTCTTTTAAAGATAAAATTTCGATTGTTGTTTTGGTGTTTGAGATATTTTGTAGTTACATGTAACATGCCAGAATTTAAAAGATTACCTCTGCCAACAGTAATTTCAGAGTAACAAGACAAATTGTTTGTCCCTCCATTCACTTTGGTTTACAAACTTCACATTATTTTTTTTTTGAAGGCATACTTTTTTTTAAATGAATTTAAGAGGTACTTGTTTCTACTGCCTGTCAATTTAAATTGAGACACTTTCTCCTGATACAAATCAAATTAAAAAACGTACTTAATACGTCTTTCCCATTAAATACACTTAATCAATGCTGATACATTTTCTCCAGAGAAGGTAAGCAAATTACATAGATAATGTTATTCAATGAATATAATCTTTCTAAGTTCTGTTAATTTCTTTCTACACACCCTTTCACAACATGACATTTAACGAGATCGACTACTATACAGCTAAGAAGATCTCCAAAAACTGCTCTGTTGAAAACCTGTGGAATTTGAAATTCAAAGAACTTAGACTGTAGACATTTATCAAAGTGAATCTAAGATCCTCTCTTCCTCTTAAAAAGTAAAAAAAGAGAGAATGAGAGCAGGGAATAAAATTGATTATCCGTGAGAGTCTATGTGTCTTGAGATGCAATCAATCTTGCTGTTGTAAATATATATATGCATGTTACTCAGAATATGTTTTCACTGGATATGTGACATCATAACTTTTCATCATACAGTACAACAGAAAATTCATTGAATTTACATGAAGCCAACATTAATTCAAACTCCATCATTGTCTTAACAGAGTTCTTAATATATGATAAAGTTATGGTGGGGAGTCAAAGGTAGTTGCAAAGAGATGGGGTGGGGAGGAGAAAGGAGGGCAACATACTAGGATAATTTTAAATGCAACCATTTTTACAATAAAAACATATGCACCTGTCACATACACACACTGCTTTCTATAAGTTTTCACATAGGCCTTCCTACTGTCAGTATGATATACATTCCCTTGTGCCTTATGCTATATTTCATGTCACGGGCTTCTAACAGTGAGGTATAGGACATTCACAAATCTTCAGAAGCCTTGATCATGACAGAGGTGTACAGTTTAAGGCTGGGGATTTGGCTAAATTGGTGCCAGGTCTCTGAGAAATTAACGGGACACCAGTAGGACACTAGTTGACGGGGGTATCAGTGGCTGTGAGTCCCTATGGAAATGTCTGAGTGATTGGCTCTATCTTCGGAACCCATTTGGGAAAGGGTCAGCAAGGTTTGGCATCGCTTGTAGAAACTAGATCGGAGTCAAATGCTGGTTTATCTATCCAAATGTTTATGCATATTTGTGTAATTATATTAAGTGTGTGTGTAGTTTAGGATACCATAGCTGGGTAAATAATTGTCATTGTATCTGCTCTCACATGATGATATCATTGGACATTTTTAATTACAAAGACCAAAATGACTAAATCCATAATAGTTTATGAATCTTGAAAAAATGACAGACAAGAGTACAACTAACAAAATCTTGATTTGTGTTCAAAGCAGAGTACTTTGTAGAAACGACAGAAAAGAAAGTAAAGAGGTGTGAGAGAAATTAACTTAGAAAGACAGTAAACCAGACATATGGCTTAAATAAAAGGCTTCTATGACCAAGGTCAGTTGGAGCTTGTTGCTGTAATTCAATCTGATTATTTGCCTCTTGAAATGCTTCTCAAACTATTCTTCTTTTGAAGCTCTTTTTGTGTAATACCTGCTCACTCTAGATTCAGATGGAATGAACCCTCCAGTACAGCTGTCAATAATCAGAGAGGGTTCAAACATAATTACTAGACAAATATTGATATTTTATGTTTGCCAAATCAATATTTTTAAAGCAAATGAGTGCACTTATAGCACATTCCGACATGGCATAAAAATGAATTGTCAACATGCGGCTATCATTGACACACTCCGATGAGCATTTTCTGTCAGGATTAGCCCTTCTTAAAACTGTCATCTTCCTGCCATTAAAGCCGCCCAAACACTTTTTAACGACCCACAGTGGGATGCACACTTTTTGCCATGAGAACCCATTAAAACCCATTTCTCTGAATTCTTGCTAACTTTCAAAGTTCTCCCTTTTTTCTTCTGATCGAGAAGGCAGAAATTTGTCTCATCGGAAATGTTTTGAAATAACATGTGATGGTATATATTACTCAACATTATCATAGAAGGATGCTACTACATAAAAGCTGGCTGGAGAAATCTAGCATTCTGAACAACTCTCCCTATATCCCAAGTACTTTTAACTTTAAAGCTGATATAAAACTTCAAACTTGGTCAAATTGCCCATTTTGTGTCACTATTTTCAGCTTGCTTCAAGCAAGTGATGTTTGTTTGAAAAATGATGTCATGATTTTGACCAATAGCATGCTGCAAAGGCCAACTTGGTGTTGTGGCAGTTGTTCACACTCATCAAACCGCAATCCACATGAACTCTTTTATTTCTTCATGAACTGTTGCATTTCACACTCCTGTGTACCACTGTTGATTGTTTCAATCGATATTAAATCAGTTTCAAGCTGACTCTGAATGGCTTCACAACTATTTACACTAAATTTCAGAATTTATGACTGGGTTGAGAGGGAGATGGTAGTTTTACCCATTTTTTGATACATGCTTCAAGGGGGACAGTACTAATGCTTACCTTTTGTCGAGAATCGATTTGCCTTGCAGGCTAAATAGAATTTATGTCTTGGGGAGAATGGGAGTTTTGCCTGACGGAGCACACATGTTTCAAGGGGGGTACTTATTACTAACAACATGCTTATGGTGGTATGAAATTTGATAAAAGAAGAAGGGACATACAGTACAACCCAAAATAAAGTACAATTACCCCAGCAGGAAGGAAGAATCAGCCACTACTTTACCCTTTCACAACTTTTGACTACCTCTGAATCACTTCCTACTTCTACCTACTTGAAACTACCTTTTAAAATTACATTAAAATCATGTTTAAACAACACCAATTTAAACTCAATCACCCCCATTGTGTTTGATTTACTTGATATTTTGCACCTCTGCTTATTGCAGTTACATTGGTAGCTGTCTAAACACAGTTCTTAATGTGGGTTAAGGTTGTTGTAAGGAGTCAAAGGGAGTTGTGAGGAGAATTGGGGTGGAGAGGAGAAAAGAGGGCAAAATAGGTAAACAGAGGACTTCTGACAGAAAATTTTCTTACTTTATTTTGGGTTGTACTGTACTGAAAATCCGCATGAAATGTATGAGAGGTACAAGTAAGCATGAAACTAAAGGGGGTAGGGGTATACATTTTTGACAGAAAGTTCCAACAAAACTCCCCCCCAGAATAAAAAAATTTGAATGGTCCCTCAGGACAGGATGGTGCAAATTTATAAGAAAATAACAGTGGGAATCAGATCAGGGACCCCGCGATTGGTAGCCCATTGTCCTACCACCTGAGCTGAGACCCTCCTCTGACAGAATGTTAAATTCACGATAATAAAAGTTTATTTTCTGTATACATGTATTACATGGATCACCTGATCCCAGTCGTCTGAATGCACAGTATTGGACTTGCAGAATGCATGTACTAAAACTATGTGAAACAAAAACTGAAACTCTCACTTGAAACTGCTAAAGTCAGTCCCTGTTAGGAGATCAATGGCTTAGAATGCCATATGGTAGGGGTGGGCCAATCTGGGTAACCATCATAAGACTTGTGATTTCTTAGGCCAAATATCCTCCTGATCAAGAATTGGGCAGGTAAAGTTGTCTCAGAATAGTCTTTAGGTTGGTTCTTTGCATTTGTTTGTCCCTATCTAAATCTGGGCGAAAAAGTGACGTTTTTCATACATTTTGGGTCCTTTTCATCCAGGCAGACAGACAGGTGGGCATATTCTTTTCATTAAAATCACACCAGATGTAAATAAACATGTTTAAGTACAATTAATATTACATATCATGGTCAATTTCTCCCAAAAAGTAGATAAAAAATGGAAGTTTCATGCATTTGAGGAGTCTCAGACTCCCAGCGTGGCTATGAATATGCAAATTTTATACCAATTGGTAATTGATAGATGCTTAATTGAAAGCAGTGCTTTTTTTTAGGATGATGTCCAAACATTTTGAAGCCATAAATTAGTGTTGTCATAAATAGTCTCCTGAACTCTGTTTACAGGCAATTAAGTTAACATGTTAACTTAATTGCTTGTAAACAGAGTACAGGAGACTATTTAAAACACATGTTACTCAAAAATTACCCTGGGCCCAATGAAAACAGTGTGGTGTGTGACAGACCAAGTCTCTGAGAAAGGGGAAAAAGATGAAGTATTATTGGTTCTTAAAGTTGTAAAGGACTGGACTGAGCACTAAAATATCTACCAAACTATACCTCATGCCTAAAAAGTCTATATGAGAGACATCTACGGAAAATAACCATATTTTAGAAGCAACATGAAATAGAAGACACAAGAATGATCAATGAAAATTTATTAATTACATAAGAGAATTATCAGGAGAGCCTATGACATCAGGAGGAAGAGCCTTGGTAGTCACCAGAAACAGTTGGGTGCTGAATATGATACTATCATGAAAGCAGAAGGCACAACTTTCTATGAAAATAACTGTCACATACATGAAAGCTACCTCTTCACACACTGTGCTTATGAACTGGACAAAGCAGCACAAAATGAAACAAAACATGTATAGAAGAGAAGTATTCTAGGCACAGAGGGAAAGCTGAAGACAGAGCAAATAGTTTGAAAAGGGGCATACAATATGCATACAGTACACATTTCTAAAAGTGGCTTGTCATTTAAAATCTAGCCTTAGCTATCTATCCATAGCCATTTTAAGCTAAACCTAGCTACACTTATCCATAGCTATCCATAGCTATCCACAATTACTATTGTTTAAACAGGGGGTAAAGAGATTTTAGTGTATACAAAAGAATACAAATGGATAGATATGGATAAGACTAGTAATGAATAGCTATAGACAGCTAAGTTGAGCCACATTTAGAAATTTGTACTGTATATGCATGGACATTGTAAAAGATGACTCAGAATTTACCACACCAATGGTTGAACCATGTGAAGTCCCTCGTGGCATTCCAGATCAAGGCACACAACCAGAGAAACATTGGTACCAATGCGGAACCATCTTGGGCTTATTTCCCAAAGGCCCAATAAAAACTGTCCATACTAAATCGCTGCAGATATGTTATTTTTTAGGGATTGACCATGCAATTAAAGGTGTTTTCTGATTCAAAAAAGAAGAATTGGCATTCAAGTTTTCATCCAAAACCCAGCCGCATCCTGGGTTTGTAAGTCCATCTCAAGTATCCATACCATAGTCTCATTGTCATTTCCAAGCTGCTGTCTCCCGAGTCTTGCTCAGCATTAGCCTCACTTCATGATGTCCATGTATGAAGCCAGTACTCGCATGAAATGAGAAACCATTTTGTAGATTTTTGATTGTGTCATACATGTCTTGGTAGCTTTCATGCTTGTGCTGTGCTGGTGTACCCCTGAACAGCTGGGTAGCTCAACCCTAATTTACATAGATGGAGCTGCCATTCATTGTTGGGGATCTCCATAATTATGATGATGAGAAGCACACAATTCAAGCAAAGGTCTATTCATTCAGAGCTGTCCTGGGTCTTTCAATTGCCCCAGTATAGTACACTACAGTTTATCTTCCCATTGTTGAAGTTGCTTGGGATCGATGAGAATTAGATTCCTGAGTATGATTGGCCCGATACAAGGTTCTTCAACAAGAAGCTTCAACAACTAGACATTCTATGAGATCAGTGGTCAAGGAGCACTGTCAGTGCAAATGATGTCATTGACACACTTTTAGTGACTGCTGTCTGAACTTAAACTATTTTAAAGACCTTAATATGCATTGATGAATTTGAGGTTCAGTGCTGTCAAATTCTGACTTTCACCAAATGTATGGCACTCTCCTGTTTTGTTCTTAGTATAGAAGCTTAGAGATTACAGATGGAATCAGGGTTGTGTTTCAAACCAGGGGGCTAGATGAAGACAAATTTAGATTCCTTGCTGAATAATGTGGGTGTGATATGACTATCCTAATTGGCTTATGCTTGATGCTCGAATTTGACACGCCAAACAATAATGTCTAGCTTCACAATCTTGTATTTCAGCTTCTCATTATACCTTCAGATAGGCCTAACCCTATCCCTTGTGAGAATGGGGTTTTTGTTTTAGTTGTACTAACACTTCTAAATTTACAACATGTATTGTTGGTGTTCACATAAAATTTTAGTCATAAATTATGTGACGTCAGCTAAATAGACCAACCTGTTCAAAGTTTATATATGTTGTATAATGCCAAATCACTTTATAGTAAAAATTTTCCTTATGACAAGTATTTGAACTGCAAAGAAGTAGCATTATTTCTGATTGTATATTATGTTTAAGTCTTTAAATCATGCAATATGTCTGTTTATTGGTGAAATTGCTCAATTTCCGCCACTAACATCTTAATAAAATTAGTTATTTTTATGGAATTTGCAAGTGATTTTACTATTTGATGAATAAAAATGGTTCAATCAATATTACTTACACCTAAAATCTACAATAGAAACCTAATTTATGTGTAAATATGGAATTATGATCTGTATATTAAGAAAAACATGTCCGAAAATAGGCGATTTTTCAACTTCATAGACCTTTTTCAGAAAAATCAAAAGAACCAACCTAAATATGCCTTTTAGCTGAAAAAACCAACCAAATTTGAGATCTCCAGAATATTTGGCCTATGAAACCACAAGTCTCCAGTGAGAATTTCGAAAATAATGTAGATTGGCCCACCCCTACATATGGTCACCCATGTAAAACGCTATGTCCTTTTTCAGGAGATAGTGGTGTCATACATTCTCTCAACCAATGAAAATTGCAAGAAGAATGATGTATTTTCTACCTCAAATGTCTACAAATATGAAATCATCTGTAAAAAGATTTTTTTCTCCTGAAATTATTTCAAGTTCACCAATTTTTTTTTTCAAAATACGAAATTGGGCAACCTTTTTAAGAAAATCACACACATTTTTTTTCGCATTTTTTTCTAAAATTTCATTCGAATTTTTTCCCCAACATTTCCCCCCCCCCCAAAAACTTGCTTTATAAAAGAAGCTTTCTAGATGCTTCAGTTCCTGCTATGTGTTGTCAGTTTGAACCACGACAGCCAAACTTGCACAGGGTCAACATTTTTTATCTGAGGGAACTGGGCTTTCTTTTTTTCCCACAAAGCACTCACATTGTTGTCCTGAAGGGACTGGACTACTGCTTTTCCAATTAACGAAATTCTTTTTTCCCAAAACTTTTTTTTGCAGTTGTTTTTTTCCAAAATGTACTCTCCAAAATATCTTACCACACCAGGTGACCTGCATTACATAATCATGGCACCCACACTGCCTCACGCTACTACAAACAGTTTTTAAATATCCTGTTTTGCCACAATGGGCATTCTAGTTTCAAAATATGAGCAGTGTTTCTTGCTTTCCACAAAACAGAAATTGTCCCTTAATCGCCACGGTACATGATACCTGTTTATTGAGGCCATCTCTCCAACTAACCTGTCTCTCTAGAGTTTATCCACATTTCAAACAAAGCCAATTACCTTAAGTTCACAGAGGCAAGACATTGGATTCACCTCTGTTGTTTACAGGACAATAAGTTCTGAAGATATAACCTGACTGGGGTGAGCAACCAATTTGTTTGAAGTACTTTTTTTGAATTTTTCTATTTGAGGGAAACAACAAGAAAACAGTATCAGGATTTAAGAATATATTATGTTCTCCTAATGTCCAGCGAAATGAGAAAAGTTTGTTCTGCAAATATAAGACTAAGCCCTGCAAAGTCTACATTTATGAGGAAACTTACTTTTATTATATTTTACTCATGTTTGGTACATTTATTTAAGAAAATGGTAAAATCAATCATGAAATCTTAAACATGTTCTTAATGGTACTAGAAGCTTTCAATACAAGACAAATTGCAATGTCATGTCTAAGTCTCTGTGCAAGGACAGATAAATGATCCAGGATGTTTTCAGACGATCTCTATTGACTGCTTCTTTTGAAAATCGTTTGAATTTCAAAATCAAAGACCATCAACTCTACAAGACATTCGTCAAAGTGATTCACAGTGCTTTTAATTTTCCAAGACTCTCTGGTGTATATAAACCAGACCGAAAGCAATGAGTATGATCGATACTCCTTGACTGCTCTGTATGCCGTGAAATGTACTATAATATATATCTTGCAGATAGAATTTATGTTCTCTCATTTGCTTCAAAAGGAAAGACTTAGGAAGCCTATAAATTACCTTGCTCAAACCATTTATTTCAATCTTTTAAAATCCTAAAACAAAGAGCAGGAAAAGAAGCTTGTAATCAGACTGTGCCAAGTGCAATATGATGGTCATTGATCAACAATCAGTGTTTTTGCATTCTTACAGTCAGCTGAAATAAGTGATATTTCTTCAGACGAAATAAAGAGAATCTGACATGAATAAGTAGGATCAACTTCTTTGAAACTGCTCCACACAAATATTGAATCCTCTTCTCGATAGCCAGCATCAAAACTAAGAAAAGGTGCTCCTACCAAGAAACCTTTATTGTTCTCCATGATGGAAGATATTTTTGGACACAGAGCTCTGACAGTGAAGCATGGGACACTCACAAATCCTCAGAAGCCATGATGATGACAGAGGCGTTCAGGTTAAGGCTGGGGATTTGGCCAAATTGGTGCTAGGTCCCAGGGACATTAACAGACACTAGGATAGGACACCAGTTGGTCAGGGTGTCGGTGCCAGTAAATTCCTGCAGAAATGTTAGAGTGATTGGCTCTAACTGTAGAATCCCCGTAGGTATAATCGTAAAACAAGCATAGTAAATATCATGGAAACTGGTAAAATTGCTACATGTATTGATATATATATATATACATTTATAGTTTCATGCACTTCCTGTCTATGTATTAATATTTTTTAAACAATCGTTTCAACATTCAGACAAATTGCACCGCTCTTTTTTTTGCAACAATTTACCGATGTCTGATGGAATAATGAGAGGAGTTACTTTAAAACATCAGTCCGTCCAGTGATGTACACAAGAAAATCTGTCTGACTTAGAACTTCTCAGGTTAACCTGTCACAACCAAATTAGATGACTATTCCACTGAGCTATAGACCATTAGAGGTTATTTGAGATTGAAGACGATTATTTGAGGAATAACTTCAGCTCAAAATTCTTTTGTGGATGATAATATAAGAAGCTTATGTGATATGTATATACTTGGCACACAAATGAAGAACAAGTCTATGTGGCGCTTGTGTTTGAAAACAAGTTTGGCTACCTTTAAATTATATGTGCCAGGAAAAATAAAGCTGTATACTAACCTGGAATGATGTGGACGATAAACTGTACTAAACTATTAAAAGATGTAGCACATTTAGCACCTTGTGGAAAATCTGATTTTTTTAGCATGACTTCACTGCCCAGCATGCACACATGAAGGAGCTTGACATCTATCCAAATTAGTTTAAGGAAGCCCGAGTGACATTACTTAATGTAACATGACCTGCTTTAAATGGCCTAGTTGCTCGACTCGTTTAACATTTTGGCTTTCTCATCATTCCCAAACCAGAGTCCCTTAGCCTGCCTTTGCTGATGTTTTGGACAGATTTGAACCACATTCCACTTGACCAATTTTTGCAAATCTGGAGTTGAGTAAGCATTTGACAAATATGCTTCAAAGATAAAGCAGCACCTTTAAAATAATATCAAGAGGCTGCAAAAAAAACCCAGTTCCCCAAATATAGCGTTGATGTTTTAGCTGCCTGTGAAAAGATAACACAGTTGCTGTTCCCTGTCCTTATATGCAATAATCAGCAAGGCAATATTTTGGGAAAAGTCCTCAGTTTCAATATAAGCCAATTATGCATGCCAATTGACAAGTATTATTACTTGACCTGGTGACCCATATATTTCAAACAGTTCTACAAAGGCTAATATTGTAAATAGGCTAATCTTTACATGTACAAAGGCTCATTTGAGCTCCAGGTATTGCCAATTAACCCACTTTCCTAGGTGACCAGGGGCCTTGCAGGTCTGACCATCACTAATGCATCCGTATATATTGCCCACACATCAATACTGCTATAGCTGTGACAGAGAATGGAAGGCGTCCACCCCCCCCCCCCCCATTGTGCTATCAAATAGGTGTACATGAATCACATTGTACTGACATTGATGTTGATCTTGTAATCAGTATAATGCATGTACATGTACGCCATCATTTCTACTCTCAAGAAAGGGGGAGACCTCACCAGAAAAGTTAGGATTGGCACCACTGGATCTGGTACTACTAAAATGACATGGGTACGGATACATTTGAACAATTTTAGTGATTTAATAGTTGACTTTCTGAGTGTTTCCCTATAGGAAGCAGAGTATTCACATGATGTTCACACCTTCTGATGCACCAGACATGATAGGAAGTCATTTTACCAAGGATCATGCATGCAGATAATACCGCGATGTTGTGACTTGCTTTAAGGCAAAGTTGGCAAGTTAAAGTTTAAAAGAATGCAGGTGTAATGATGGCTGAAATAATGGCAATCTTTCTAGAGTGAATGAGTTATTAGTAAACTTGAAATGGACATCTAGTTTAGGTCTCAATGGTTTCTCTGCAGGTGTAAGACTGTAAGTTTCATACTAGAGGAGATGTGAATGAAAATTCAATGTAGCGGGAAAACACAACTTTCAGGTGTCAGCCTGCCATATGTTTGTTTGGTCCAATAAAACTTGAAATTAGATCCACAATTAATTTGTGTCTTTGCGATGTAGCTTCGTTGTTTCACCATAACATTTTGTGTGATATTGTTAATTGAAAAACAACCTAAAAATAGCCTTTCGTAGGAAGAAGAAACTTGTGCGATATCTTTCTGGGGAATGTGATTCTGCCAGGTTGATAGCTTGGGATTCGCCTAGTTGGTGGTTAATTGGTGTCTTGTAAATGTGATATTCCGTTACTGCAGATTCACTTAGTATGCGTTTCTGTGGCCGGTTTCTTCACTGTACACGAAGCATTTTCAGCTTGTCTGATTGGTCAATGAGTTATAAAACGTCTCCCAAATCCATATGTCAAACGTAGGAAGCTGTGAAAAATGATAATTCTGCTTTAGTGAGCAGCTGACTTTGGTTAGCAGGTAAACACTAACACTCAAGGCTACTAAAAAACACGTCCACTGGACTTGATACACGTTTTTATGATATTCAAATTAGTTTTATGCTACGTAATTCAGTGCCTCAGCCAATCACATGAAGTGCATTTGCTACGTTTTACCATCTTTTTGCAGAAACTCGTACTTCTTGAAATTGCAGTAATGGTTGGTATTGCAACTTGGTACTCTTGAATTACAAGGATTGGAATTCTCCTTATTTGCGATGGCCTTTTGGTATCTGCACTCACATTTTCTTTTAACAATAGTTTTTGATAGCTATAACACCTTTCAAGACAGCCACTACAAGCAATTCTTATCAACTAAAGTTAGGTAGAGTTATTTATATATCCATTGACTGTTGGTGAAAAAATGCATCTACTTTTTTATTCCTGATAAGGGACCGTTCAGAATTTATGACTGCGGGGGTGGGAGTTTTGCCCGAGGGGGTACAAACTTTTCACACGTGTTTCAAGGAGGGGGTATTAATTTTTGACCACACTTCCAAAGGGGGTAAGAAATTTTAACAAAGAAAAAATGTTAAAAAACACACAAAAACTCATGTTACTTGGACGTTTTTAAGTGCAAAAGTCCGCGAAATGACACGAATCTGTACGCGTAGCAGTGTATAACAGTGTATATATATGTGTGTAATCGCTTTGTATGTCGAAGGGGGGGGGGGTACTAAAAATACGCGTGAAACTTTAGGGTGGGGTACTAAAAATTTGCATGAAACTCAAAGGGGGGGTATAAATTTTTGATGGGAAGTTCCAGCAAAACTCCCACCCCCCCAGTCATAAATTCTGAACGGTCCCTAATTGGGCTACTAAAATCTTTCAGAATAATCATTGCAGATTCACCATAAAGCATAGATGTTTCCATCTCATACATGTTTAAAAATATATTCAGCGGGTTCATGCAGGAGGTT
Source organism: Platynereis dumerilii (assembly GCA_026936325.1). NCBI lineage: Eukaryota > Metazoa > Annelida > Polychaeta > Phyllodocida > Nereididae > Platynereis > Platynereis dumerilii. The sequence continues at coordinate 3,451,198 of JAPTHN010000018.1, read as the reverse complement.
GAATGTCCTGACTTGAGAAAGACTCAGATGTCTCCACCAAGTAGATTTTACATTTCATGACTTTAATATCAAAAGGCCATATTATAAAAAAACAAGGTAGGAAAGAAAACGAATCTCATACTTCTTAGATTACTCTGAAGAATCATTTGAATGCCATTATATGAAAGCATCTCAAACACATAGTTTACGAACCGAGAAATCTAATCTCAAGAGAATTGACAGGAAATCACAGGTTTGACTTCATGGCTAGTTCATGTCTTTTCACCGCTGTTAATTTTCAGCAGCTGAGTAATGGCATAAAACATGCAGACTAACACTGATCATGCATCTTTCCAAATTTGATCACCTGGATTACACTTTTTAATTACATGTCTGTATTGATGTTTTTTCATGTTCTAGCATGAGAGGCAATAAAACCAGTAATGTATGTTAGTATAAAACATTAAAATGTAACCTTTTGTCGAAAAAATCGTGTTGGTACAAAAAATCAAAATAATGGATTCAAATTAATTCCATTCATGAATCAAATCGAGCTGGCCTCTGACAGGTACAATCAGGGGCAGACTGATGGTATTTCGGGCCCGTGGCAAAATAAGTGTAGAGGCCCTCAAAGTTCCTACCATCAGGGTTATATCAAAAGAGAAAAGGAAAATACTAGGGGAGGCGGGGGTCAGAAGTCACAAAATTCAGAAAAAGCCCCAGAACGGAGCAGGTGTTTGTTAGATCTTAACGACCTTTGGCACAATTATGCAGTATTTAGTTGACTATAGTTGTATCACATGATAGCTGCTGTGCTGGAAATAGGCTTTAGTCAGTACACAATTATTTAAGGCAAATTCCGATGTGACTTTTTACCCCATGTCAGGGTCAAGAAGTCACAACCATGGGGTAACAAGTCACATGCAACTGTTGTGAACATACAATACTTTATGAGGTAATATGCAGACCTAGACTTGATAGTCATCCTTGTGCATGAAATTTATAGTGCGCCTTCCAAAGCTATCTGCATGCAATGACAATGCACCATCAGCAAAGCCGGTGTCAGAAATTGCCCAAAATTCGCGAAATGAAATTTTGCTGCAGTGCTCTCTCATCAGTATTATTGATGATGGATGATGATAAGATTGTAAGCTAAAAGCTTCTAGTGTGGAATATTTTACTTTCCTTGACACAAAATACTGACTTCCCGGTACCCTATGGCAAAATATCACAGTGCTGGGGTGAAATGTCACAGTGTGACATTTCACCCCTCAGCTGTTTTTTAAATTCAATATATGATCATGGCAACTTGGTGACCAAATGGGCAAAAATGGGTTGACAGCATGAACGACAATTATCCAAAAGACCTTCAAACACCAGCACAACTTCCTATGTCACAGTGACCAGACATTAATAGAGAAAGTTCAGAATCAATAAAACCTGTTTGGAACACCAAAAATGCATGAGGTGGGTAAAAACCCACTTTGCACAATGAGCATAATTTTCATATTCCCTGCAGACCTTCTTCTCATAAAAGTGTCCCAAATTATGATTTAAGCTTAAGAATTAGGTCACTCCAAGTTGGTCAAAAAGGCCTGTGACTTTTTACCCCTGTGACTTTTCACCCCCTCTTCCCCTATAGCATAGTAAGGTTTTGTTTACAAGGGTTATTCGGATGGCGCCCCACGTAAGACGCTTCTGTAACGTCCTATTCAGATAATCTTTTTTATATTAAACAAAATCATACAGCTGATGTTAAAGTTTTGCTTTTCAGTTTCTTTCTTGAATTTTTAAAACATTTTTTAAATCTTGAATGGGCCCCCCTGAGTGGATGGGCCCGTGGCAGCTGCCACTCTGCCACATAGGCCAGTCCGCCCCTGAGTACAACAGTGCCACACAAGGAAGGTAGCTTTTGTTGGTTTGTTAATTAATTCATTTCACAGTGGAGGTCCCAACCAAAGCAACACCGTTAAAAAGGCATCTGTTGATACCTTTTAATGCTGCCTGTGGAATACTTGATTGGAAAATGATCAGAGAGAAAAATAGGTAACATGTAAATTACTTTCATAAACCTTGTAATATCATGACATCAGTGAGTCCAACGGAAACAAATATTTACTTACTATTTTGGTTCAATTGTCTTTCAGTTTGGTATTCTAAATGATTTTCAATACTTGACATACCTGAAAAAGAAAGAAAATTATGCATTACTATATAAATATTTGGTACATCATCAATAAATAAAGTGCTGGATAGTGCAACTCCTTCACAAAGTCTTTTTATTAACAAGGGTCGATTAAAAAATGATGATTAGGAGTCCACGAAACATTGCATAATAACCTCATGTGTCGGAACTTTTATTGTTGTCTGCTATTGGATCTCATGCACTGTGTGCTTTAGGAAGACCTAAATTATATGTTGCAGCTGCTCTTTTTGATGGTTTTATAACAACATGCACAGCTTTTCACTGTTTGGTGCCTTCCTTTTTCTCCAATTTGCAAAATGCGGTTCTGCGATTGAGTTTGGCTTTCTGAGTTGAAAGCAACATTTTCCTACTGAGAGCCTTTGTCGTCTGTTCTGACCTTGTGTCATTTGGCTGCAAAAACCATTTGCTTTCTGGAAATGGTTTATGAATAAAATAAAAGCTAAAGTCATTTCTATTGTTGCACAGGTCTGTCCGAATCATTATTTTTGTGTTTGTCAAAATATATGCCGAAAGGATGCGTTGACCCAGGAATGAGTGAATTTGCCTTAGCACATTCAGACAGTACTGGAGAGAGAATAATACTGCTAGTGTTTAACCAAGGGAACCCAAAATCTTGTGGGATGGCAACTGTATATACCAAGTTGAGATGAATGTCATACATACACAATAATCTAGAACTGGATACTACATCCAGAGGGCAGAGCTGACGAAGATATACCAAGTACATGACACAAAATGAGTTGTGTGTTTTACTTACAGTCTCCTTGCCTCTTAAGTCTTTTCAGCTGTCTTAGTATAAATGAGATAATCTCTTATTGCCTAAAGCAACTGCCCTGTCTTGGTACCCTCACTGACCTGAGGTTCTTTATGCCCTCACTTAACAGGAGGATGACCTCTCCACCCAATGACCTTGTGTGGCCTTATTTGAGACAGTCCTTCTTACCCTTTATTTGGATTCCTTGGCCCAATTACCAAAACAACTTTAGCTTTTTCAATAGATTGTTTGACAATTGCCTGTTAGAAGCCATAAACTTGATGCTGCTGAATGTGAATGATATACAAATTACATTCAAGAAAAGTGAGTGCGTGAGTTTGTGCTTTATATCCCATCAGCAAAAACCAGGAAAAGAGGTTACGGGAAGTTCAGACAAGACATCCGTTTGCTCATAGATGCATCGGAATGTCTGTTTGGCCTCAGTTCGATGATGACAAAATTACAAAGTTTTGGCTATTGAAATTTCACTGAACCAATAAAGGAAGTAAAGCAGTCCTGATCTAATATTGCTATCGTCAACAACTGTTCAAAGAAGGTGACATGCTTGTATAAAGAAGATTTATATTAACCTTTTCAAGTATTCCTATCTCTTCCAAACTAGAGAGTAATAATGGAAGAGATGACTGCAGCCATAACAACAATACCAACTCTTACCTTAGCGTTAATTCTATTTCTAAGTATGTCATATAAAAGTTGTGCGAGATTCTGTTACACCTTTCATGTCTAAAGGGTCAAAAATCTTAAAAGTAAGTCACTGAGTATATTAGATTCTGTCCTGTGAATACTGGAATATAAATTTTCTGTCAAAGATTGCATCTCTGAATCGTATTTTCAAATGTATTTTTGATTGAGTCTTTGTTGGACAGCACAATTTCTTTGTCTTGAGTACCAGATAGAGAGCTTTTATTGTGTTGTCCTCAGTGATGGTCTGCAACACCCGGCAAATCATGAACTAATTCAGTAACTGACCTGAGCCGGACACCAAGAAACAACCAATCAGTCAAGTTACTGATAGCTGACTTGATACCCAGTGTCCAGGAATGCTGGCAAATCTTGTTGAATTACTCTTTCCCTGCTTTTTTTTTTTCAGGAGCATTTGAAGTTCGGTCATGACTGCTAGTCAGGGCACTTCACCCACTTTCCTAAGTTCATTTGCATAAGAAGTTTATTCCGGCTTTATTGGTAGTAGTCTCAGGTAGTTGGGTAGACCTTATTATTATGTGAGAGAAGTTCTGAAGGATATATATGTCCAGTTGTCCACCTCACCAACAATTCAGACTTAAAATACAACTCGGGGATATGTCGTGGATCTGAAAACTAACGACCACTTTTCAACCATATTCAGGTTCCTCATGTGGTTAAAGAAAACTAATTTGGGTAAATAGATTGCTTTACCTCACAGTTCAGCATGCTCACACGAGGGAGCTTGACATCTATCCAAACTAGTTTCAGGAAGCTTGAGTGATGTTGCTAAATGTAGCATGACCTCCACTAACCTGGTCTATTTGTTTGGCTCTTTCGCCTTTTCATATATAGCCAAATATCCATTTTACACGAAAACTAGGCTCTGGTTTTCGATCATTGTGCCTACTACTAAGTTGGCTTTTCTGAGGTTTCAGGAGTAGGGTTTGTCTTACTCTTTGCCTTTTTGACTTAATAGTTTTTTTTCTTTGAGGATTGCATGTTTGTTCTTTTACAGGTAGATATACTGAAGGCCAATTTGTTCTTGCTTGTCATTAGTATGGCTCCATATACGAACTGTACCCTTTTAAGTAGGTTCTATCAACTGTAGTAGCCAGCTATATAGTTGATGCCAAGTTCTGCTGCACAGTTGCATGGCCAACTCCAATAAGATTTTGCAAGGAAAAGCGAAAAAAAATTAAATACACAAATACTTTTACCTATTGCCATCATAGTCACGTCCATACTGTTTTGGCCATGAAGTTAGGTTCTTATACATTGTGTTAGCAAACGGGTAAGCATACACCACATGGCAATGACTTTTATCTTACTAAGTCTATTGTAATTGGGGTAAGGCATGTCATCCATCATAAACATATTGGGTAATTTGGAACAGCTCACTCTATTGTGTGTTTGACTAGATTCACACAAGATACAAAGATAGATACAAATATTTATTTCAACTCGGATTACACAACAGTACAACATTAGCTCCAGAGCTATTGAGTCCGAGCATGTACTACATGTTATTTTAAATTGTATCACCCTACACTCTATAAATTTGGGACAAAACTGGTTTTTTTAAATCCAAAATTGTTTTTTGAAAAATCCATATTGGTTTTTGCATGGAAGTTTGGTTTTTCAAAAAACCATTTTCCATCTAAAAAACCTGTTTTGTACCGAAATTTTTTGAGTTAATGTTGCGTGTTGCTATCTCCTTTTGATTACTATTGGATCAGCCAGCTCATTGACGTGTTCTGGTTCCAAACTAGGTTTCTGCTTGGATTAACCTCTACATGACATTTGCTAATTGAGTCTGATACTCTCTTCCTCTGAAGTGCTGTTTGTTTGTGAAACTGTAAGTGGGTTATACATATATGTACCTGGTGATGCTGAGTGAAGTTATGTCAAAGGAAGAGGAAAAAGATAAATTACGTTACGAATGAAATTCTTGAGTCTTGAGTTTTGAGTACATTGCATATATTTTCTACTCCAGAACTTGCTTTCTATATGGAGAAAATTAGTTACATTGTCTAGACAAGAGAAAAATTGAATTGAACTAGAAATATCACTAATTAGTGTGACAGCGGACAGAAAAATGTAAATGAAAGGGCTGTAATAGACATTCTTACCCTATTATCTCCTGCTTCTTCTTTTTCTTGTTATCTACATGTATTACAATTTAAACTGAATACAAATGTAAGAGTAGGATTTGATTGGATAGGATGTCCAATATCAATAAGCAAAAAAGTCATAAAGAGGGTGTAGCATACATATATAAAAACCAATGAAGTACACAACAGGGCCATAAGAGTGAGCACCGTTCTCAGAATCCACACTTATTCATCATGTTTTATTCAGCCCAATTGAATAAACCGAAAATAAATGATCCTATTTTAGCAGCTTTATTTCTTTAGGGTGGTATACCAGAGACTTTTCATGAGAGATTGAGCCAAGAATCAAAAGTTGATCAATCATTCCATTCCCTGAACATCGCATTAAAATGTGTAAGCTGTGATAAGCAAATAAAGGAATCCCCACCTGGTTCATAAAAAGACCATGGGAGTAAATAGGGTATTCACAATTCACAACCAGAACTGTTACAAAAGGCTTTGGTGAGGAACAACAAAATGAAGACAGTCTTGCGAGTTTTGACCCTTTCTTATATGGTCAAATTGCTTGATAATTTCAAATTAACAAAGTGAATCAGAAAAGAAATATCAGGTAGAACAACTTGTGTGTATGACAGTGCATGTGTGTAGATGCTAATAAAGCCATCTGTAAGGCATCTTTTTGTATGCAGCAGGTAGTCAGGAAAATATGTTTTTCTTTTTGTTCTTTTGTGTGTATCACATATGGCAACACCATACAGCCTCAAGGGATATGCTATGTCAAGTGTCTCATGGCTGAGACTGTAAATGAATTGACACCCTTGACACAAAGATGTGACATTTATTATAAGTCCTGAGCAGACAGAACACAAGTGAAGGAATCAAGAAAGAGATGACATAAAACGGATGAGATGACACTTACTGTGTGCTTATTTGGCTTGCCATCAGGGAATGGAGTTTTGTGACCGGCAAGTGTAACATATCATGGATATGTCAAAACACAAGAAAGGTAAGTAAATGATCGACACACGCCAATGATTTTAGGAAATCTGGTGTGAAACAGCGGAACTAGAATGTTGATGATTATTTACTAAAATTTACCAAATTAACACTTCATAACTAGAAGCTATGAGGTATATCAAAGAGGGTGAAGGAAAAAATTAGTTTTTTGCATTTTTCTATGCTTAAGAAGAATGCTTAACATTAGAAATTTTGGAAAATATTCTAAGCTTCATTAAATCCAAATGCTTCACAGCAACATAGCCTGGGATAAAATCATCATGGGCATATCAGATATAAAAGTGGCCAATTTTGGAAACCCCAGCAGTGCACTTGGTGGAATCTTGTTCCCAGGATGCAGTGTTCATTTTCTTCTGCAATCTGCATGTAGGTTTATTGCACAAGTACAATAATATTTCCAAGACCAGACATTCAAAGCTCTTCTGAACATTGCCTTCAGGTTTTCCAAAAGAAAAAGCAAGAGTAAGATGAAATAACAACTCTTTCGTTTGCAGATTTGTTGACCCAAATATGCTTTTTAAAGATGAAATTTTTGCATATTGTGTTTCCTGCCAAGTACAGTAAGCATAATAGTTGCCAGTGAGTAAGCAATTTGCAATATTTGAGTGCAAAAGGTACTGAATTGAAGGTCAAAAGCTGATGAGTTTACTTGAGGGCAAACATTAGAATGCCACAGCCAAGACGAAACATTAATATATACATTATCTGTCATGACCAGGAAGGAAAGAAGGACAGGAGGTTATAGTGCCTAGTGGAATGCGGAAACATCTGTTATTGTCAAGCAAAAATGTAGAAAAAAGCAAAACAAAATATGGCCTATTGTGCTTGATGCCCTGGCATTTGGTTAATTTTTTGAAAACTCATTATTATGGACATGATGAGTTTGATAGCAGCCAAGAGTAGCCTATGCATGTGGCTTGCATAAGTGTATCATCCTGTGATTCCATGTATGCCGTCTGAATTAAAAAATCCCATTGCAATCAACCTTTGTGTTTATGCTGGAGCAAGATAAAGTTCTTCTGTAAGTCATCAGCAAACTGTCAGGAATCTCAGTGAGTTGAGTCTGGGGTCCTGATCAGCTTTCTGGTCCACCAACTCTGAACACTGGCTGTCCAAGGAACAGCTCCAGGATAAGAAAGTGCAGAAAGAAAGCAACATCTAAAAAAAACCAATCTCCCAATTTGATTTTGATGAGGAATCTTTAAAAAAAAGATCAAGAGAAACAGGAAGAGTGATAGAATGACTAAATGAACAGCAGTCTCCATGAGACTGCTTTATGTGTTAGGCAGTTTAAGCATTGCACTGCAGTCTCCGGATATTGGCCATGCAAATGAGCACATGCAGCATGCAAATGAGTATGATATGGCAGAATGAACTTCAAACAAAATTGTTTTCTTTGAAGTGTGGGAATTTTTAAAATATTGGATAACAATGTAATTGTTTATAATTCTAAGTTGTCAGTCCCAACTGCAAGTTGTTATGTGACAATACGAGAAACCAAACAAAGTGACATAACAAGTATTTGTAATTAATTACAGAGGTGTTTTGGGACATAACACCCAAAACAATAACTACTGTTTATGAAAAGTTATGTAACCAGTCAGTTAAGATATTTGGAAAATAACCAGTAACAATTAAATGTTATGTAACCAAACAGTAAACATTTTTGGACAATCCAATATCTGGAGTCCCTCTGTCATCGGAAAAATAGGGACTCATGGAGTCTGAATGAACAGTATCAGTGCTGAAAGTGTACACAGGATTTTAAAACATTCAACATGTTCAAGACTGTAAGCAACATGTTATCTTTAACCAAGGTCCAGGGCTGGTTACTTATTTTAATTTGAACAGGATTGAATATGGGCACAATGGGATTTAAAATGGGAACATAAACAAATTATGATAAAATTGAAGCCTCTAAATTTTCAATCAAATCAATGTTGATGAGATATAAAAAGTGGTCAGAAATATGTCGAAAGTCAATTCGTCTTACCAAGTTACTATCCAGTGACGCCTATCCAAAATTTCCTAGTAGCATTATCCTGATTACCATAGCAATATCGATGTCTACACAATGTAATGCATGTACAGCAATTTAATAGAATAACGGGGAGGACTATCAAACTATTTATCATACATATTACTGTATTTTATTACAGTATTGATTTGGTGGGCTGGTAGCAGTGTCTAAGCATTTCTGTTAATACTGTAGCTCATACCAGTATGGCCCTTGGTCACTCAGCAATGTGGTGCAACCTGGAGCTCAAATAATGTAAGGTACATGTGAAGATTTACTGATTTAGCCTAATTACAATATTAGCCTTTGCTGATCTCTATAGACCAACAAGCCCTTCAGGGTTTTATGTCTATTTTGTGTTAACTCCTGTGGTGAAAAAAAAAAAAAAATATATATATATATGAGTTATCGGGTCAAGTAACTAATTGGCACACATAACTGGTGTTTATATTGAAGACTTTGTCCTTAAGACAGGCTAAGACATCATAGGAATACATTTTCTGGAGACAAAAAACCCTGTTTTGCGCAGCATTTATAGCTAATTCAAGGGTTGCTGCTTTCAGGGTTGTCCAGACCTTCAACACTTGAAATGCAACACTGTACAACGTGGTTCCAATTAACACTAATCCTTGGAAAGGCACGCTAAGAGACTCGTTTCACAAAGCAGACAGCAGGCTAAAAAGGTTGAAAGAATCCAGCAACTGGGTCAAGTGACAGCAGGACTTGGTCATGTTACATTAAGTAATGCCACTCAGGCTCCCCTAAACTAATTTGGATAGATGTCAAGTCCTTCATGAGAGTAGGCTTGGCTATGAGGTCATGCTAAAAATAAAGAACCATATCATTGTTCATTAACACAGTCGGTGTGTCTGAAAATGCCTAAATAACCAGTACATATTGTATTCGAATAAAGTGTGGAAGATACAGCAGTAATTTGGTTTTTCCACAAAAAAAGAATAATACTGGTTCCTAATTCTCATTTGCACAGTGCACAATATGTCATGGTTGTTGCATGTGAAAAAATAAGCTTTCTCTTCAGAATGCTAAAAGGATTATAACAGTGTGCAAGATATAGTAGTAATTTTGTTAGTCCACAAAAAATAACAATACTGGTTCTAATTTCCATTTGCATAATGCACAATATGCCATGGTTGTTGCAAGTGAAAAAATTAACTTATTTTTCAGAATGCTAAAAGGATTATAGCTATCAATGATACAATAATTGACAATTTTGATAATCTGCTGACTAAATGTTTCTGTAATTCTTAACGGTGAATCATGTCCATCTATTAATGTTCACAACTTCAAACCAGTATTAGTATATAACTTGATTTGCTAGGCTCAGATAACTTTAATATAACCAGACTAGTTTCCAAAGAAAAGCACCACACTGGCTTGTTCTTTATTTGTTTGGACAGTGTAGACATAAACCTCTAATTATATCTTCCACTTGTATACTTAGATGAAGTAATTCCTCCTGTAGTCTTCTAGAATCTCAATTTACTTCTAAGTTCTAATGGACTATAACTCAGAGGAATAGTCATCTAATTCCTGGAACAAGACTCCTTCCAAATCCTAATTTGGTTTCGACAGGTTAACTTGAGCAGCTCAGAGTCAGAGAGATTGTGCTGTGTATATCGCTGGACAGACTGATGTTTCAAAGCAACATCAGTTCTTGTTTTATGAGACCCGCATCAGTGGTTTAAATAAGAAGGATGGTAAAAAAGCAGCTCCCTCAATCATTTGATGTCTTTTCCAATGCATTTTCATCCAAATGTGTAGAAAGTTACCTTAAAAAGGCCCTAAACAACACTGCCTGAAACACATTGATAAAGAATGCTGTTTCCTATAAAAACCTTCTGGTGAAATTGAAGACATGGGAAATATTAACAAATATTGTAAATTGATCACCAGCTTGCTATAACACAGCCTTTTTAGAGCAACTCTCAAATGGATCATTTTAAAAAATGACTTGATGAAATATGAACACAAATATCACCATTTTGATGGAAACATATATTGTACCAGCCTCGGTAACACCAAATCGTGTATACTATTCTCAAGGAGGTTTGACAGATAGAGCCAATCTCTCAATTACATTTCAAGAGGGATTCACTGGCACCGATACCTGACCAACTGGTGTCCTGCTAGTGTCTGTTAATGTCCCTGGACCTAGTACCAATTTGGTCAAATCCCCAGCCTTAAACTGAACACCTCTGTCATCAACACCTCTGTCATCATCATAGCTACTTAGGATTTGTGAGTGTCCTATATTTCACTATAAAAGCTAAGTGTCCTCTGTGTCCAAAGTACATCATTCATCATGTAAAACTCTGATATTTTCTTTGTAGGAACAAGGTTTCTTGGTTTTGGTGGCGACTGACATGAGGAGGGTTTATTATCGTTTTCATAGCTATGCGTTTTTTGAAAACTTCGTTTTGCAGTTAAACCGTGACATCATTGGGTATCTGTCAATGTGATTGATCAAATCTTCAATCTGTGACATATCAGTTCAGAGTTTGACATCACAGTTAATGACAAAGGAATTTAAAACTGTCAGGCAATGTTACTATTTGTGTAAAACCACAACAAACAACGCATGTCTAAGCTGAGTGTTGCACCTCATTGTTTTCCAAACAAAATGTGTTGCTGTTTTTCACAAGACACCAGTCATCACAATTTCAAACAACTTTTTTTGTCAGTAATTGCAACTCTCCTTTGAGGCTAAGTAGTCTGTTTGGTTCAGTTACAGTGCATAGTGAAACATACATCATCCAAGTGTCACTGCACTTTGTCAGTTTCCTGAAATCTGTGCTTGTAATAAACAAAATTATTCTACTAATCTTTGACATCACAGTTTTGGAAAACGATAATAATACTTCTGCAGAGCAGTTATTTATGTCGCATTCTCACAATCATGATGCAGCATTAAAAAAGCAGTCTGCATGTTGGGAAAACTAATTTTATGTCACTTTTGCTATTAAAGATTGATTAAAACAGCCATCCAACATAGACCCAGGTGACCCAGAAAGAGCTGGATTCAAACCCTGGACCAAACGACTGGCAGTCCAACATGCTACCACTAAACCAACCCTCCCCCTATTCTTCTAATCTGAGAAAATCCTGATTCATTGTGGGTAAAAGAATTGTGAACAAAGCATGTTTTTCTATGCAGCGCTTTATCTCATTCTGTTTATTCTGTTTGAGGAGCATCATTAAGTCACCTGAATGCAGATTTTGATAAATTATAGTCTCTTTTTCATCCCACAACAGGTTTGCTGCAGAATGAATTTACAAAAATGAGTAATTTTTATTTTCCTGGTGAAGCAACTGAAATAACATGGTTTGTGTGAGATGAATTTCTCACTTCAATTCAAAATTAAAAGTAAGGTCTGAGCACTTGCTGTTTTCCTAAATAAGGAAAATCCAAGAAGCTACTTCAAACAAATTGGTTGCCCACTCCAGTCTGGTGAACTTAACATCTTGTAATCAACAGAGGTGAATCCAATGTCTTGCCTCTGTGAACTAACAGTAATTGGTTTTGTTTGAAATGTGGAAATACTCCGGAAAAATGGGTTAGTTTCCATGGAAATTTTTACAGGGATGTTTTGTGCTAAAGTTTCACAGACTTCCAGTCACCAACAAACTATTGAGGAAAGACAGTCTTCCTAAAAACTAACAACAACCATGCTTGAAAATAGCGCATAAGTGCCTACTTAATTGAACACACCAGATGACAGCAGGTTAACTTTCTGGCAGCTGAGTTACGGCATGAACCATGTTGAAGCAAATTGGAATGCAACTTGTTGACTTGCCAAGTTCCTTCACCTGGGCCAGTCTTTTAAAAGAAACTACCGTGATGGCGTTGTGTCATGTTCTTACATGATAGGCTACAAAACTAGAAACACATGTCAATTTTAAAAACAGAATCAAATGTGCTTTCTGTGTTAACCTAGTGAAAATGTGGTAATATCCCACACTTGGCATTGATCCCCATGGAAAACCAATGAGGAACAGCCCATGGAATATAATTTTGTGATCCACCATCCCTAATTTAAATATGATCCACCATCCCTAATTTAAATATGATCCACTATCCTTGATTTACATAATTTATTTATTTGTGGTACTACTTCAGATCACACATGAGGTTACAATCATGACACATGACATCACAGCAGCAGCACATGATGTCACAATAGCCGTAGATCCACTATGACATCATCAGCATTGGTGACGTCACCAGCAGTCATATGACTCTTAGGGTTTTGTTTATAGCAACCAGTCAGACTCCACCCACTTTGTCATTTGTTTATGTTACAGTTTGATCTGATTGGTTTGGCCACCATCAAAACATTAGATCCATCCAACAAAGTGATAAGGTCATTATTATTTTTAATCATCCATATTTAAGCATTAAATACCTTCATAGGTTGTCAAAATAGCAGAATATGTGGGATATAAATAAAACCCACTCGTGAGTTCCTCCGCCAGCCAGACCACTCATGGGTTTCAGTGGACTGATCCACCACCCTGAGTGGGTTTTATAATAGTATCCTTAATGTTGTTGAATTAGATGAAAACAAAATTACTTACTACTTTGATTCAGTAATGTCTCAGGTTTGAGCTCTATATGATTTTCAGATTTGGACATACCTGAAAAAGAGGGAAATAATGCATTAGTGACATACAGAAGAAAGAGATATTTCAATGCTAAGGTATTATTTTATACACTATGTAATAAAAATATGTATAATTGTACATATGCTAATGGTGGCACTGTCGATGTGCATCACTAATAAGTCTTCTTCATTCAAAAGGGTTGATTGATGAGAAGAGATAGGAGGGAGAGAGGAATCCACAGCTCCATGTGTGGGCTCATTTGGTTGCACCATATACACTGCAATCATTGGACTCTTCACACTAATCCCATGAGGTAAGGTTTTTTAGATGTTAGAAAAAGCCCCAGCTGATCTTTTGATAGTTTAACAACAACACAGCTCTCTTTATTCTTCGAATCGTCCTTTGTTCTCCAATTTCTGAAACACTTTACTACCCTTGAGTTTCTCTTTCTGGTTGAAAGCACATTTTCCTGTTGAGAGCCTCTTTGCCCTGTTGTGACCTAGTGAAAGGGGGCTGCAAAAACTACTTGTTTTCTGGAAATGGGTTAGGAATAAAATAGCGGCTAAAGGCAGTTTCATTGTTGCACAGGTCTGGCTGAATTATTATTTTGGCATTTGTCAATTACCTGCAAAAAGAAAATTCAACCTGAGAACATATGCCAGACAATTTGCCACAACACATTTATTGCCAGTATCTGAAATTCGATAGAATCATCAATGTTGCCAACCAAGGGAAGAGATTATCTCTTGCTAAAATGACAAAAATACCAAACAGACATAGATTTAAATTGACTTTTTATAACTTTGTACTAAAACCTAGAACTGACTACAAGACCAAAAAAAATACAGAGTAAAGAAAGAGCATTGCCAAGCTGATGGCATAAAGAGGGGCCGATGCTTTATTTCCAGTCTTATTTCCCTATAAAGTTGTCTTAGCTATCTCACTATATATGAGATAATCTCCTATTGCCTGAAGCAACTCTCCCGTCTTGGTACCCTAAGTGACCTCAGGGCGGTTCTTTATGACCATGAGTTAACAGGAGGATGACCTCCCCACCCTATATGACCTTCTATGACCTTATTTGTGACTGTCTCTCTCGCCCTTTGTTCGGATTTCTTGGCTCAATAATTGTTATTCAAAACAACTTCATCATTCTCGCAGATTGTATGACAATTGCCTGTTAAAAGCCATGACTTAGGAACTTGATGCTGCTGAATCTAACTGATATACAAATTACAGTCAGGAAAAGTGAGTGAGTGAGTTTGTGTTTTACGTCCGATCAGCTTCAACAAGGAAAAGGGGTTACCCAAAGTTCAGACACGACATCTGTTTGCTCATAGAGGCATCAGAACGTCTGTTTGGCCTCAGTTCGATGACAACAAAATTGTAAAGTTTTGGCTTTTGAAATTCCGCAGAACCAAAAAAGGAAGTAAAGATGTCCTAATATAATATAGGTGTCGTCAACAACTGTTCAAAGAAGTGACATGCTGTTAATGAAGATTTATATTTATCCTTTCAGGTATTCCGATTTCTTCCAAGCTGAATAATATTATAAACCCAATAGTTGTAACTGCCTGTGTGATGTTCAGCCTGAAAGCCTAGCACAGGCAGCATCTTAACTACCCATGCAACTGCCTTAAGATGAAAATGTATGATTCTTGGTGCATGTACCACAAATGCACCTGAAACTAAGATGCACTATAAACTTACAAGAGAATAGTAATGGAAGAGATGACTGCAGTCACATCAACGACATCAACTCTTACTTCTGCAGCATTTCTAATTCTTGGGATGTAATATAAGAATTTTGCTGAGATTCTGCTACTTTTCATGTCAAAAATCAACTAAGAAAGTTACTAAGCTTATTAGATTCTGTCTTGTGAATAGTGGAATATATATATGCTGTCCAGAGTATATATCACTGAAGCATATTATTTATTAATAAGTCTTTCTTGGACAATCGACTCTTTCCTTGCTTCCTTTTTCAGTACTGTGTTTTATTCTTTTATTCATTGCCAGTAATTTGTATTAGCATTTCATTTTCTTTCTAAAGTATACATTTACAGTGAGTTCTCCTTCATTCTTGTTTTTTGGGTTCTTCAATCTTCATCTATCGTTTGTAGAATTTATTGCTGTCACTTTCGCTGTCAGTTCACCTGCGTTCGGTGGTCAGCTGTGTTATGAGTTGATAAACCAGAAAGCTTATTATGACACAAGATTTAAGCTACTTCTCAAAAATAAAACAGTTTAACTTGCCAGGGAAACCTATTCTAGGCTCTTCTGCACATAAGGCAAGTTCTCAAAAGTATGAATTGTCTGGATAAAAAATATGCACTTTGAATACATTTTAAAAAAGACTTCATTCTCCTCTCAATAAACTCATAACCATCATTGAGTGACCATCGACATTTCTTCACCTGACAATTGCAGATTGGGTTTAAAACCGGTTTCAAAGAAGTGCACAAACTGCTTTTTCTTTGTCCTATTGTGTGCTTGGTGGTGACAGATCTCTTGCTATATTTTATCAACTCATGTGTGTTAGTCAACTGTGGCATTCTTTATATGACTCATATATCAAATTGTAAATACCTCCCTCGAGTCGACTCATTAGTTTTGACATTCTCGCCCTTGCTGCATACTACATCATTGTTGTCAGATTTCTGCTAAAACACCTCAACTTTAACATGTCTGGTTATTTCTGATGCATGTCTTGCTTAAAGTATTGCCTCCAATTTTCAACCTAGGTATTATATCGGTTAGCTGACATTGTCAACACAAATTGGTTTTTAAAACGTAAACTGTTTCATTCTACTTGCTGTGCGAAGGCAAGGAAACTGAATTTGTTTGTCCAGGAGTATTTTAAGTTCAGTAACAACTGCTAGTTGAGGCAATACAACCACTTTCCAAACTCCATTTACATAAGAAACATCTTCACATTAGCTTTTTGGCAGTTTTCTGATTCTCAGGTAGTTTTGCTAACTTTATGGTTCTGCAAGACAAGTTCTGGAGGATTTATGTGTGCACCTCACCGAAAAATGAGACTAAAACTACGCCTCGGGTGTATGTCGCAGATTTGAGAGCTAACAAGCGGTATTCAACCATATTCAGGTTCCTCATGTGGTTAAAGAAAACCTATTTGGATTAAATGTTTGCCTGACCTCACAGCCCTCCTAGCTCACATGAGAGAACTTGACGTCTATCCAAATTAGTTTCAGGAAGCTTGAGTGATGTTGCTTAATGTAACATGACCTCCACTAACCTGGTGTACTTGCTTGGCTCTTTGGCATTTTCTGAACCGTGTATCTATTTTTAAGGAATACCAGGCCCTGCTTTTCTGAGGTTTCAATTGCAGAGTTTGTTTTACTCTTTGCCTTCTTGACTTGGTTTTTATTTCTTTGAGAATTGCATGTTAAGTAGGTTCTACTGAGCAACCATAGTAGCTAGCTATACAGCAGCTGTCAAAGACCTACAGCATTTGATGCCAAGTGCTGCTGTACAGTTGCATGACCAACTCCAATGGGATTTAGCCAGAAAAAGCAAAAAAAGAGAAAATGCAAGTGCTGAATGAAAGTTGGTGGCAGTACTAAGCCAGGCAAGTATTTGACATTTCTCTTCAAAGAGCTTTATTAAGGTTATCAGGGTAAGACTAAATATGCGCATAACCCTTGGTTTATTCCAGCTCAGGATTTTGCCAATTAACATATATTCTCTGTAACTATAACAGCGCACCATCTATGGTTTGATTGAATCGATTCACACCTCTAATAAATAAATTATATTAGAAAAGAGTCAAAGTTACGCTTGAACTTCTACAATTTCAATAATGCAAAAAAAAAAAAATCAACAAACAACAAGCTTTTTTTAAAAAACCTGTTAGCATCACATACTACTTTACAGCAATACTCCATTTACAAGAAGTAGATCATTCAAGATTCTGCTTGAAGCAGACTTTCCATAAGGATGCAGTGAATTGACTGAATTCCATCATATGCTGAGAACTTCTCAGACACCAACTTCAGTTTAAAGAGGTAAGACATGGAATTCACCTCAAGCTAAATTGATTCCTCAGGCTTATTTGCTTGCCCAAGTCAGACTTAACTGAAAAGGCAAGCCAATTTGTTAAAAATACTTCCTTGGATATCTTCTTTGGAATAAAAGATAACCTGACATAGTTGTAGTGTTTTGCAAATTGTGACATCCCATGTACCACATTAATGTTGCCTGTTTCTATCTGCTAGTGATTACTATTGGATCAACCAACTCATTGACGTGTTCTGTTTCCAAATTAGGTTTCTGCTTGGATTAACCTTTACATGACATTTGTCAATTGAGTCTGACACTCGCTTCCTCTGAAGTGCCATTTGTTTGTATTGGAAACTGGAAGTAGGTTATACATGTATAAACCTGGTGATGCTGAGAGAAGTTATGTCAAAGGAAGAGGATTCGAGGAAATTACATTGCATATATTTTTCTGCTCTGAAACTTGCTTTCTAATTGGAGAAAATTTGTTATATGGTCATGTTATATAGTCAAGAGGAAAATTGAATTGAATAACACTTGAGTACCATAAATTGTGTTACAGCTGTTTAAAAATCTTCAGTGAAAAAGCTGTTATTGACAGTCTCTTATCTCTGTTATTTCCTGCTGTGTGGTATTTTTATTTGTAACACTATAGAATAAAACAATACAACTGTTAAGAGTCAGATTCAATAATATGGGAAGTTCAATTAAAATAAAAACAACGAGATGTGTGAAAATAGTATATTGAAACCCCCTGTTCACCACAGGGTCAAAAAGTCACCACTGTTCCTAGAATCCATATATGTATTCATCATGATTTACCCTGCCCAATGGAATAAACCGAAAATACATTATCCTATTTTAGCAGCTTTTTATCTTTAGGGTGACATCCAAGAGACTATTCATGAGAGATTGAGCCAAGAATCGAAAGATGATCCATCTTTCCATTCCCTGAACACCTAATTAAATAGTGTGAGTTGTGATAAGCAAATAAAGAAATCCCCACCTGGTTCATAAAACACCATGGGATGAATTGGGTATTCACATTTCACAACCAGAACTGCTAGAAAAGGCTTTGGCGAGGAACAACACAATTTAAGGCAGTCTTTGGAGTTTTGACCTTTTCTTATATGGTCAAATTGCTTCATAACTTTAAATTAATAAAGTGAATCAGATTCTTAGAAATGTCAGGTATAACAATTTCTGTGTATGACAGTGCATGTGTCACATATGACAACACCATACAGCCTCAAGGGGTATGCTCTGTCATGGCTGTGACTGTAAATGAATTGACACTCCTGACACTTACATGTGAAACCTTTAAAAAGCAGACAAAATACAAGTGACGGAAAAAAGAAAGCGATGACATGAAACAGAATGAGAAGATACCTATACAATGTATGACCACAATACTGACCTGTAGTCCAAGCTAGTCTTGGTTACTATCAGAGCATACTGTTATAAGTGTATATCACGAAAATATTATACAGGAATAACACGCCAAGAAAGCACATGACCATCAAACATCAAGGATTTCAGAGAACAAGGCATGGAACAGTGGGAATTGAAAGTTGATGATCATTTTTTGAAATAACTCTACTTCATTATTTTGATGCCATGGAATATTTCTTACCAGGATGTTGGAAAGTGTTTTTTGCATACATTCTAGGTTTTAGAGGATGTTTATGATACAGCTTTAGAAATGTTGGAAAATTTAAGATATTCATTAGTCAAACTTCATGAAATCCAAATGCTTCCAATGGCAACATTGCCTAGGATAAAATCATCATGGGCATATCAGATATACAAGTTGCCAATTTAGGGAAACCACAGCTGTGCACTTGGGGGAATCTTGTTCCCAGGATGGAGCATTCACTTTCTACTGCAATCTGAAAGTAGGTTAATTGCACATGTGGAATACTATTTCCAAGACCAGACATTCGAAGCTCTTTTGAACATTGCCTCAATATCTTCGGAAAAAGCAAGAGTAAGATGAAATAACAACTCTTTCATTTTTGAACTTGTTGACCGAAATGTCCTTTTTTAAGTCGAAATTTTTGTACAATGTATTTCCTGCCACGTGCAGTAAGCATAACAGTTGCCAGCGAGGAAGAAATTTGCAATATTTGAATGCAAAAGGTTGGTACTAAATGGAAGGTCAAAAGCTGATGAGTTTACTTGAGGGCATACATTAGAATGCTACAGCCAAGACGAAACATTAAATATACATTATCTGTCATGAGCAGGAAGGAAAAGAAGGACAGGACTTTGTAGTACTTAATGAAATATGGGAACATCTGTTATTGTCAGGCAGAAATGTAAAAAAAAATGCAAAAAAATATGCATTTTGAACTTGATATCCTAGTATTTGGTAAATTTTTTGTAAACTCTATTATGGATATGATTCGTTTGACAGCAGCCAAGAGTATACACGCGGCTCGAATTTGTGAATCTTCCTGTGATTACACATATGCAGACTGAATGCAAAGAATCTTGAGAAAAAGAAAGTAATTGTAACTATCAGTTGGATGTCTTCTGCAGATATCCCACTGCAATCAAACTGCAGGCAAGATAAAGTTTCTTATGTAAGCTGCTAGTCAACTGTCAGGAATTTCAGTGTGTTGAGTCTGGTGTCCTAATCAGCACCAGGATAAGTAACTGCAGAAAGAAAGCGACAACTAAAAACCGCATCACCTCAGTTGATTTTAGATAAGGAATCTGTTGTGTGATTGCAAAACCAGAACGAAATTCAACCAAGGTCAAATTGTATTCCATCTTTAGATTCATCATTAACAAATTATGATTTGAACTGAGTCCTCTTAGATTTGTCGATGAATTAAAAGAAAGGTTCAGGAATAATAAAAAGCAGTCTCAAATAAAAAAAATTGGTCTGAAATACGTCAAAAGACCAATTGGCATTTAAGTCCTACCATTCAGTGATGCATATCCACAACTTGCTAATGACACCTTCCCATTTCCAATGAATAGAAATTATGGCATAGAGGATATCAAGCAGATCTATGCATTATCCTGATTACCAGAGCAACATCAATGTCTATACAATGTGATGCCTGCACAGTGCACACCTATTTGATAGCACAATGGGGAGAACACCCAAATTCTGTATCATACATAATTATTATAGTATTGATTCGGTAGGCTGATAGCAGTGTCTAAGCATTTCTGTTGATATTGTAGCAGATATCTGTAAGGCCTTTGGTCACTCAGGAATGTGGGTTAATTGGTGCAACCTGGAGCTCAAATAAGGTAAGGTACATGTGAAGATTTAGCCTAATTACAATGTTAGCCTTTGCTGATCGCTTTGAAATATATGGGTTACCAGGTCAAGTAATAATCCACATTAATTGGTACACACAATTAGCATATGTATAGAAGACTTTGTCCTTAGGAAAGGCTACTAAAACATCACAAGAATATTTTTTATGGAGACGAAAAACATTGTTTTGTGGAACCTTTAAGGTAAATTTGAGGGTTGCTGCTTTAACGGTAACCCTGACCTTCAACTCTCGAATTGCAACACTGTAAAACGTGGTTCTAATTAACACTAAACCTTGGAAAGGCATGCTGAGAGACTCTTTTTACAAAGCAGACAGCAGGCCAAAGAGTTTGAAAGAGTCAAGCAACTGGGTCAAGTGACAGCAGGTCATGTTACATTAACTAATGTCACTCAGGCTTCTCTAAACTAATTCGGATAGATGTCAAGCTCCTTCATGTGAGCAGGCTTGGCTATCACGACATGTTAAAAAAAAAACAGGTAACTGTTCATTAACACAGTTGGCATGTTCTGAGAATTCCTAAATAACCCATATTTGAATATAGTGGGCAAGATACAGCAGTAAATTTTGTGTTTCCACAAATAATAACAATACTGGTTCCTAATTTCCATTTGCACAGTACACAATATGACATGTTTGTTGTAGGTGAAAGAATGACCTTCCCTGTGGTTCGAAAGCTGTAAGCCAGGGCTGAAATTCTCGAGGCAGAGAGAGAGAAGAGTAATTGCGATCGACAGGATGTCCTAAGCTCTGTGACACTTTATCATCATTTAAAGATAAGTACTTGCCATGTCTCTGGGTTTCCAAGCTGTCATCATTTAGTAGGGATTCGGGAATTGAGTAATGCACTAATCAAACAGACTAGATGAGGTAGTTTAAATTGAATAATAGTTTGTATATATTTATTGTCTCATGTAATTAAGCAATGTTTTGTCATAGCTAGTTGAATGATTTCGCTGCCAGGCGTAACTGTTAATTGTGATTAACCCAGGTTCCCTCCTGGCCACTTTACCTGTTAAATTGTATGTCATGTAACTGCTTTGAATATTGTTATTAAATATCTATATTTGTTAATTGTTAATAGTCTCTTGGTTCTTCTTTCATAAGTGTCCGATTTATTAAGGGTGGTTATTTATTGATCTTGGTCAGACCACATATCGATTCCGGGCCTCATCAATCACTGCCAAGCTAATGTTTAACCTTATTTAAACAGAGATCATCGACCAGATGACATGGTGGAGAATCTAAAAATTTCTGGATTAATAAGCCTATGAATTAATTGTCATACATAGAATATGTAATTGACTAAGGAAACTTTGAAAATTGCAGAGTGAGAGGAAAGCGGGGAGCAGGGCATGCTAAAGGTGATTCTAAATTTATTTGGAATTTCTTATTGGAAGCTGATAGCTATCTTAATTGGAATACTAGCGGTGATAGTTATTCTTTGTTTGTTGTGCTGCAGGTTAACAAGGTAGAATTATTCATAATTTGTTTAATGATATCCATTAGTCTTCAAGAAACTGTCGAAGTTAGACCTGAATGCTCAAAAAGAGTGTTTAACACTCATTGTCGATCAGTGAGACGTGGAACGTTTAAATGTACACCAAAATTGGGATTCAATGAAGTATGTCGAGTGGTCAATATAACTGGAGTTAAAACGATCATTTTTCAGGATTGGAATACTGAAGTTTTACAATTAAGACCATTTGCATCAATATCAGGGATAGAGGAATTAGAGTTAAGATTATGGACGGTAAAGATAGATTTAGCCGATCTATTGGAACTGTTTCCAGCCGTAAAAAGGGGTTCGTTTTTAGAGGGCTCAGTTTCTTACACACAGACCAGTTGAAATGGAGACACAAATAGAGGAAATAGAAGGTTAAGAGTACTCAATATTTGAGCAACCAATATCAAGTTTAAACTTACCAAAAGTAAGAAAGTTGGCATTAAGATTGGAAAGTGCAGTGGAAGATTATCAACTTGGTAATCTGCACTTAACTGAATTAAGAATAAATGCTCCTGGAGCATACAGGTTCAATTGGCCCAAGCTTGCCAATCATTCAACACTCGAAGTTTTGACAGTTCAGGGTCTTGCTAGACTGTATGCTAATATACAGGATTTTCCATGACTATTATGGAGAGTGTTCAAATGTTTGCTTATTGTAATAATTCTGCGGCTATTAATGATTTAGAATTGGCAATTTGCCCCGACTACTTGATACCAAATAGAGGGCCAAGGAATGTGGACTTGAATCAGTTGGCAACTCCTCCTGCCGACTTGTTTGATCTTCAAGGCGTAACCTTGTCTGAAACCGATATGAGGAATAACTTAGAAAGTTTTTCTAGAAAAATAGAGAATAAAACTGAGGTTACATCAGTAGTAAATGGGCGAGATGGATATTGCCTAGCTTTAGTCTCATCTCTGACTTGGGAGAATGACTGTTCTACAGGCATATATATGATTGTCAGCTATAATAACTGTTTGGATATGTTTGTAAGCCAGGGAAATCTATTAAAATGGATGTAGTCCAAAGAGCCAACTGCCCCAGTCAATGACCTAGACTAAAGGAATTTGCAGTAGGAGCTATTTCGGGAGATATGGAGCTAGATTTGCCAGCTTTGATCCCCGTTCGATTGATGAAAAGGAAGATAGTACAAAGGTTGCTCCAAAATGACTGTGTTATTGGAATTCTTGTTAGTGATAATAGTTATTCATATAAATTGATGGATAGCCCTAGATTGATTGAGAATAAGGGACCGTACCAAAGTTTAATTCAAGAATTGCAGGTGAGGCAGAGATGTATGGGGAATCTTGTAAGCTGGGAGAGTCTGTGGAGATGGAACAGCTCCAGTTACTGAATTAGATAGGGAAGGGTTAATGAAGACTTCGGAGCTTTAAAGACTTTTAAAAGAGAGATTTGACAAAAAAGGAAATTGGGGAATTGAGAAACTACGGTCGATACCTTCGTAAGGAATAATATTTTAGTCTTAAATTTGTGCTGCATGTCGCATAAAGTTATGGTCATGCTTTGACTCATGCTTCGTTCTTTAATCATTGTCAATTTGTTTGAATGTGTTTGACTTTCAAGGAGTGAAACTAATAAGTGTGTATGAAGATTAAGAGTTTTATTTATTGGATTAATGTGCAATGATTTGTGGATTTAAGGTGAGTCGCATGACTATGGGCTGGAGAACATGTGATTCGTTCAAGGAAATTTGGAAAATGGGGATTTGAGTATTAAAAAATTTACTCATTAACCTTTTTGTTCAACTTGTTTTTAACGATGCATGCATTGCAAAAGATATATTTGTTATCTCGTCCTGATTAAGAAGTGTTATCCGCAATGTAATGAGAAGCGTGGAATTATGTTGTATAGATTTTGGGGATAAAGGAGTTGTCTGGTAATTGTGATGCTTGGTTAATCAGGGATGGTGTGAAAAGAGTTAACTGAATTTAATTTTTATTGAGTTTCAGAGCACGGATCCTCGTTCGTCCTTTGCTCCTCTCGCTCTCTCAAATCGCCAACGTCTTGCAGCAATCCAGCCCACCCTCTATTGAGGCCCGCCTTGGGGGTCTCAATCGATTAATCGGGTGAAGTAAATCGAGAAGTGTGGACGCACGAGCAAAGACTGAACATATTCGACAGAACACATACCAGTGATTTAATGAACTTCACTGGGAATCTTGAAGTATGTTTCAAGTGATGACGGACACTGATGCCCTAATTGGCCTCCATTGAGCGACTCATTATCGAAGGAATTGATGGCCATGCTCTCGGACAGTATGAATGTGTATGGCCTGACGATGGACTTGCAACTCTTTTGTCGATAACGAATCTCCTCTGAAGAAATTCGGTGTTTCAATGGATCGTTGACTCAGCGTTTAAGTAAAAGAGTGAATGATTTGCTCGGACTCTAGAATGTGTCCCCGCTCCTCGATGGACTTCTCTGATGATTGCTTATGCAAGAACTTTAAGTGTTATTCTGCGAATTTGAGCTAAGAATGTTATTATTGTTGAGTTAATGGACTATGTGATTATTCATTGATGTTGATTGCTGTGGATAAAATGATGTGATAGTAGGTGGATAATATGTTGTGATGGACTTGATATGTCATTTGTTGGTAACTGTTCTAATGTGTTGTAAAAGTTATGATGATTGATTTAATATGTTATTGTGATTAATCGGGTTATGACAAAGGTAATAGTGAGAAGATTTTATTGGCGTATGATTACATAGGATTAGGTGGGTAATTGTTTTAAGATGGGAGAATGATGGATTAGGAAATTCCAGAGACAAATCATGGGAAATTGAACTCGAAGAAATTGGGGAGTTAAGCAGGCTAGGAAGATTCCTGAAGGACTCTCAGATGCAAGATTGTTTTGAAAGCGGGGGGGTTGTTACAGATTGCTGTAACTGTTTAATTATTAATGGGAAATTGTAAAAATCTTGCATTGGATTGTAGTTCTTCAATTCGCTCAATTTTGATCAGTGCAAGCTGTCAATGATACATCAGCATACATCAATGAAACAGCTATTCTGGAGTAAGCTCAAGGCTGACCAAAGAGCAAGAGAGTCACACTGAAGGGGAGTGCAGCAAGAGGCCCCTTGTAACCAGGGTTATGATGCAATGACAATCCAGGCACAATCAGAGGCCTGTTGTGCTAGCCAGTAAACCCAAAGGGGGCCTCTAGAGATTCAAATAATAAGCAGACCTCGCAGCCAGCTCTCTTGTGGTTCGAAAGCTGTAAGCCAGGGCTGAAGTTCTCGAGGCAGAGAGAGAGAGGAGTAATTGCGATCGACAGGATGTCCTAAGCTCTGTGACACTTTATCATCATTTAAAGATAAGTACTTGCCATGTCTCTGGGTTTCCAAGCTGTCATCATTTAGTAGGGATTCGGGAATTGAGTAATGCACTAATCAAACAGACTAGATGAGGTAGTTTAAATCGAATAATAGTTTTTATATATTTATCGTCTCATGTAATTAAGCAATGTTTTGTCATAGCTAGTTGAATGATTTCGCTGCCAGGTGTAACTGTTAATTGTGATTAACCCAGGTTCCCTCCTGGCCACTTTACCTGTTAAATTGTATGTCATGTAACTGCTTTGAATATTGTTATTAAATATCTATATTTGTTAATTGTTAATAGTCTCTTGGTTCTTCTTTCATAAGTGTCCGATTTATTAAGGGTGGTTATTCATTGATCTTGGTCAGACCACATATCGATTCCGGGCCTCATCAATCACTGCCAAGCTAATGTTTAACCTTATTTAAACAGAGATCATCGACCAGATGACAGTAGGTTAGGATCACACGCATTTCACTTTTTACCAAAATGTATTTTTCTGGAAAACTTGAAAAAAGTTAATCACAATGACAAAAAATTATTTGCACACCTGAGCCAACTACCAGAAACATCATTTCAAAGATGATTTTCCAATTTTTTTCCAAAGGAACAATGTTGTTTATAGTATATTCGGAAGTTAAACGAGCACTTACCTAAGTGTGATGTTTGACGGAGATTCTCACGAGGGAAACAGCATCAAGAGATTATGCGAGATGGCGTTGCGACGGTGGCGCCAGCAACCAAGCTTGTCATAATTTAAAGGCTTTGAATTTTTCTGAGTAAATATAATACCAAATAATACCAAATAATTGGGTGGCTGTGGGTGGGCGCATAATCTCTTGATGCTGTTTCCCTCGTGAGAATCTCCGCCAAACATCACACTTAGGTAAGTGCTCGTTTAACTTCCGATTCTCACTCAGGAAACAGATCAGCGAGATTCCGCGAGATGTTTAAAGACACGAAGACAAATTCAAAGTCAACGTCTTTATTACCCCACAATATCACACATCAGTTAACTCAAACCTCAGTTAACTCAAAACACCGGTACCAAAATCCACAACAGCCTTGTGGTAATACAATTGAAATGTATCGCAGTTACTCCAACCTGCGGTTTGGAGCATCGTATCAATGGGAACATTAGCACTGTGCGCCTTAGTATTAGACGCCGATCTACAACTGTGCGCTTTAAACACATTAGTGTCAATTCCAGCTTTACCCATAACCTCATGCAGCCATCTGGCTATGGTGTCCGTAGACACAGGTCCATGTGGTTTCACAAAACTGATTAAAAGTCTCTTATCTGCAGATCTAAGTGATTCAGTTCTTATCAAATAGTCTCTTAAAGTAGTCACCACACAAAGAGCTTCGTCCGCGTAGGGCGAAAGCCGAACTGTCTGAGAAGGTCTGCCCCCTCGAGAATGCTTCAACACTTTGTCAAATGTAAATACAAAATCTTGTCCCCTGGACAAATTATTCAAATTCAATAAACTCAAAGTCTGGATCCGTTGACCCAACACAAGTGCAATCAACATAGTCAATTTCAAAGTGAGCAATTTTAAACTTAAATCACACAGTGGGAACCATGACTTCAATAAATCCAACACAACCTTAACGTCCCAAGTATGTGTATAACGTGGTTTCGGCGGGTTCAAATTGTAAAACCCCATCATAAGCCGTTTCACAGGTTCCAACTGTCCAAAGGGTGTACTGCCCTCCAAAAGCAATATACAAGAAAGTGCACTTCGTGCAGTGTTCAACGCATTATAACCTAAATTAAACTCATGATGCAAATAAACAAGGAAATCAATGGCCTGATTTACAGCCGGACAAACTTTATCAATCTGCCTTGCATCACAATACTTTTCCCACCGTTGTATGTAACTTTTGTATTGTTTCTTTGTACTAGGCCTCCAGGATTGTAACATAATGGAGATAGCCTCCTCTGATAAGCCTTGCAATCTGAAAGATCTCCCGAAATGAGACATGCCATCATCTTCGGACGAAGCGGATGTCGCTGGTCCGGAGCATACGGTAGGTGAAACAATCTGTCCATTCCTGGCAGGAGTACTGGGTCGTCTACCAGGAGACTCATCACAGATGAAAACCACGGCTGTGTCGTCCACATCGGAGCCACTAGAATTGCCCTCGTCTGGTCCATCTCCACCTTCTGGACAGTCCTCGTCAGTACACTGAAAGGAGGATTAGCATAAATGAATAATTTAGACCAATCAAGTGTGAAGGCATCAATATCTTCAGCCTTAGGATCGGGTCCCCATGAAACATATCTTGCAATTTGATAATTTAATCTAGACGCAAACATGTCTATTTCAGGGCAACCCCATCGGTCAATGATTGACTTAAACACATCCTCATTCAATTTCCACTCAGTCTCATCATGAAAGATACGACTCTTTTCATCTGCCACATTTTCTGACCCGGGTACATAGGCTGCAGAGACCCAAATCTCTCTCTCTATGGCCCACTCCCATATGTCCTTCGCAATGATATTGCATTCTTGGGAGTGCATACCCCCCATGTCATTAATATATGTGATGGCACATTTATTGTCAGATTTCACTTGGATATGCACATTCTTTTCACGACCACATAAACTTTGTAGTCCCAAATACACAGCCTTTGTCTCAAGAACGTTAATGTGATCTTTACTCTCCTCAAAGGACCATCTGCCTCCTGCAGATAGGGAGCCCATCTTTGCCCCCCATCCACCTTCTTTCCTAAGACCACCACTTGAGGCATCAGTGTAAATAACCACATCAGGATTGCCATGGTTAATTCTTTTGACATTAGATTCTGCATTATCGATCCACCACTGACAATCAACTTTACTAGCATTATCCACCTGAACTTCGGCTTCAAAATTACCTTTGTTCATCTTCAACCCAGTGGCCTTCAATTTCTCCAAGGTGCGGTAGTGCAGTTTACCGTGCTCAACCCCATTAGTATATGCATTCATCAAACCAATCACCTGTGCAAGCTCCCTCAGCTTAATCCATGATTTCTGCAACAAATCAGAGCAAGCATCAACAATGTGAGCAATCTTGTCAGATGGAAGTCTTATTGTCATATCTTTAGTGTTCAAGATATAGCCCAGAAATGTGATCTCATGTACTGGAGTAATGACAGATTTCTTCTGATTAATCACAAATCCTAAAGATTCGAATCCATTGACTAAACTGTCAACAGCTAATTTGCATTCTTCAAATGTACGACCCACTATCAAAGAGTCATCAATGTAGCCCATGCATGTATGGCCTTGCTCTCTCATTGTAGCAAAAAATGGTTTAAGCAACTTGGTAAACACCCGCGGTGCACATGCTTACCCTTGTGGCATTGCTAAGAATTCATACAATTCTTTCCTAAATTCGAATTACACCAATTTTACACATTCGTCATGCAACGGCACACAAAAATAGGCATCAGACAAATCCACAGATGCTACAAAACAGTCTTTCCGTACTAGACATTTTGCTGTCTCAAGACTATCCATTTTGAAATGCAAATACTCAACACTTTTATTGAGTGGCTTTAGGTTCAAAATCATTCTATATTTAAAACCATCTTTCTTCTTCCTGAGAAAAATGTTAGAAACAATTTCTCCTTCCTCATGGACAGATTTACGCACAATTCCTTTCAACACCAGGTCATTAACCTGCTCAGCCACTATCTCAGATTCTGACTCATTGAATTTAAGACTGTGCCTGTAATAAGGCTGAATTTCAGTGGAGAAATTAATTCTCAACCCAGAGACTGTTTCAAGAATGGTTTTGTCTGATGTCAATTTTTCCCAATTATGGATATAGAATTTCAACCTGCCTCCTATAAGACTATCAGGTATACTCACATCGCCATTACTGGCTTCAGCTAATTCTTGTTCCCTCTCTTGGATCCGCCTTGGTCCCGCTGACTGGACTGGGAACTCTCCCCTAAAAAAGGCCTCTCGTAAGGGTGATATCCACCTCTGCCTCGACCACGATAGTACTTGCCACGTCCGCCTCGACGTGGTTCATGACTGTAATTTCTCGAGTCTCGAGATCCCCGGCCGGGCGTCATCTTATTCACAATTCTCTGCGATTCCGACACATCCTTCATCAACTTGTGAAGATCCCCACCGAACAACTCGTCTGTAACTGGAATTTGTGATGAACACATATTCTTATACACGTAGCTGAGGTCTGGCTTGATCAGGTCTCGTCGCCTCATGTTGAACTCACTAAGCCCATGGCTAAGCATATTTTTTTTTTTTTGATTTGATTTTATTAAGAAACACCCAAATTGGCCTGAGGGCCGCGAGATTGGATGGTTATACAACAATGTGATGTGGTACAATGGCATAATTATTCACAAATGAAGCAATTTTGAATTTGACAATTTGTTTGATATTTTTCAAAGGTTATCAACTTGTAGTAGTAGGTAAATCCTTCTAGACTGTGTGTAAATATTTTGGAGTATAAGGTTGTTTCAGTATTATTGAGTAATTCGGAGACCTTTATACTTGTACAGTTTTTTGTCCGTGCAAGTCTCACATTAGGGATGAAAAATTTTGAAGTATTCCTTGTGTTGTAATTATGAATATTGCTGACTTTTATGATTGGGATGTTATTGAAATAATCAGGGGATCTATGGTTCACTACTTTATAATATAATTTGTATAATTGCAATTGGTAGATGTCTTCAATTTTCATGATTTTTAGTTCTTTGAAAAGTGGATCAGTGTGTGCGTTGTATTTAGAATTACTGATCACTCTGACGGCTTGCTTTTGCAATCTATATAGTTTCGAAGCTGCATGTCCCCAAACAAGTATACCATAATACATCTTTGACTGAATTAGGGCCATGTATATCTGTCGCAGAACTTGTCTTGATATATATTTCTTAATAGCACGGAGACATCCTATCAATCTGGCTACGGAGAGACAGGTTTTGCTGATGTGCTGCTTGAATGTTAACTCTTTGTCAAATACTATTCCCAAATATGTGAAACAATCGACTGATTCAATTATCTCATTGTCAAAGACCAAGCATGGTGGTGAAAAATTTCTTAGTTTATTGTTGAAAGTCATAAATTTAGTTTTCTTGGTATTTGCAGCAAGCTTATTCACTTTTAACCATCTGGAGACATTATCCAGTTCATTGTTAATTTTGTGTACATTTTGGGGTTGTACAGTGATGTTCAGTTGTGTAATAAGGGTTGTATCATCTGCATAAATTATTATATTGAAAAGGTCACTTGCAAATTTGATATCATTTATATAGACATTGAATAACAGTGGGCCTAGAATTGAACCTTGAGGTACTCCTGCAGTCACTGAACCCGTCATGGATGAAGTACCATCTATTTCTGTAAATTGTTCTCTGTCCGACAGGTAACTTTGGAGAAGTCTTCGCTCATTGCCGTTTACACCATAATGTTCTAACTTTGTTAAGAGTATTTGATGATTGATTGTGTCAAAGGCTTTCGACATATCAATAAATATGCTAATTGGAATCAGATTATCTTCCATCATCCATAGCAATCTGTCTGTCAGCTCTTGGGAAGCCAGTTCTGTGGAATGAAATTTGCGGAAACCATACTGGCTGGTATAGAGTAGTTTGTGCTCTTCAAAGTAGTTCTGCAATTGTTTATGTATAACTTTTTCAAATATTTTTGATATGGAAGGTAGAATAGAAATGGGTCTAAAATCGTCTACATTTGTTGCTCCAAGTTTCTTTGGTGTAGGAAGTATCTTAGCTATTTTTAACTTCTTGGGAAATATGCCTGTTGAGATGGTCTGGTTAATCATTAAGGTTAAAGGAAAACAGATCTCATATCTGATTTCTCTCAATAACTTACTTGACATTCTTATAATATCTTGAGTAGCTTTAGGTTGGAGCTTATCTATGATATCAAGAACATCCTGCTCAGAGACAGATTCTAGCTTAAAGGTGTTATCTCTTGGTTCGTTTAGATAATTATTGAAACTTGAGATGTTCTCAGAATCAATATTGATTGTATTTGATAGGTTTGCACCAACATTGCAGAAATGGTTGTTTAGCTGATCTACTATTTCTTTTTTGTTTTTATACACCTGATCATCTACTTTTATCTCTGAAGGAAATGATTTAGTCTTTTTGGATTTGCCTAATATTTCATTTATAGCAGACCAGGTCTTCCTGGAATCATTTTTAAATTTCTTGAAGTAGTTATCATAATAGTTTTTCTTTGCTTCTTTTATGGCTCTCTTCAAAATTCCGTTGTAAATTTTCAGATTGTTTTTGAGTGTAAAAAAGTCTTCATTCTGAATTTTCATTTTCTTAATTTTGTAGTATAATTTATCTCTGAAGTTTATTGACTTGATCAACCCAGATGTTATCCAGTCACACTTTCTATGTTTTCGTTTATTGAATTTAACTTTTTTTATTGGTAGATGTTTATTTATGGATTTTGCTACCAAATCTACAAATATGTCGTAGTTTGTATCAGGATTGGCATTGGCACTAGCGTCTAGTACAGTACTGTAGTCAATCAGTCTAAGTTCTTCTCGTAGATTTAGTATTGCTTGGCTGTTGTAAGTATTTATAGTGATGTATTTTGTACCTCGTGAGTTTGAGTGGTTGCTTCTAATAGACAAAAAGTATGGATGGTGGTCAGAGATCAATCCGTCTATTATGCCTGCCTTGACTTCTTCAGGTAAATTATTGCTTCGACAGAAAATGTTGTCGATCAAGGTACCTCTATTGTTGTTTGTATAGTGTGTTGGAGCAGTGATCATTGGCACATAAGTATACGAAAACATTTTTTGTAGGAATGAATTTGCATATACGTTTTCATTTATTTTTAGTAAATTAATATTGAAATCACCTGCGAGTATGATAGTTGTTGGAGTAGGTTCAAGTTTATGCAGAAGTACCTCAAAGTCATCCATGAAATTCTCTTGATTTTCTTTGAGATTTCTTGGTGGTCTGTATATGTTTCCCACAATGATTTTCTTACCATTGTGTATGATTTCAAGGATTTGAGCTTCCCATTCATTCATGTGATTAAAAGGGCAATCAACATTTTTGAAAGTCAGTTCTTCCCTAATATATATGGCTAATCCACCATGATTACCACATGTTCTGTCTTTGACAATAAGTTGATAGCCTTTAATATTTAGGTGGGACGTAATAGAGTTGATAGGTATCCAAGTTTCTTGCAAACAGATTGCATCAAAGTACACAGAATTACTAGCTAAATTATTAAGGAATACTTTTAGGTTGTCTATTTTTGCTGTGAGACTTTGAACATTCAGACTTAAAACTGTGAAAGGATGAAGGTCATACCTGATAAATTTTGATATATCATTGACATTGTAATATTTGGAATGTGTCAGGATTTGCTCACTATGATCAAGTTGTGAAGCCATGTTTAGGACTTTTTGTTTGTGTCTGTTTTCTTTTTCTTCCTTCTGCTTTCTGCAGCTCTGGTGATTACCGTGATGAGGTCCTCTTCTGAATCTTCTGCTTCTTCTGCTTGGTACATTTCTTCTTGTGTAGATGAAGGAAAAGTTGTCTTCAATGGCATAATATTGCTTGTGGTCTCTAAAATTTTCGGGCATTCGATGACGACTGGTTTTATTTCGACTGAATTTTGTTGATATGTCTGGGATGTTGTATTGTTGAGTAGTATTGCATCATTTTCTTTCAGTTCTTCTGGTTCTTGGTCGGCCTGTTTTCTGTAAAAAATTTTCCCATCTCTTGACCATGTAGAGTGTATGACCTGTTTCTTTTTCAGTTGTCTTGCCTTGTAGAAAAGCCTCATTTCAGCTGGTGTTAAATCTTCCGCAATGTAGACTTCTTCATTGCGCAGCGCTTTCAGTCTCTGGTTGTAGATCATCTGGGCGTCCCAGTAAGACTTCATCGTGATTAGATATCTTGTCTGTGCTGAGGCATGTTGTGCTGTTGTGCCAATTTTTTGCGCTGCCAGAAGCCCATCTGGACGAACTGTTGGAAAACGAGCTGACAAGAAGGCTTGAATGAATATCTTGGGATCATCAGAACCAACATTCAATCCTGTGATTATCAGGTTATTTTTTCTTATGCCTCTGTCTGCTGTATTGATATTTTGGTTGCTCTGTTGTTGGCTAGAATCTTGATAAATGGATTTGTTTGGTATGATGTTTCTCAGTTGTGCGAGTTCTTTGCTGTGCTTTTCTACTTCAATGGAAAGGGTCTGCACTCGTTCCTGTATTTTCTGATTTTCTTGCTGTTGTTGACTGAGTTTTTCTAATATCAAATCTATCTTTTGATTTGAATTGAGTACTCCTTTCAACTCTTGTATTAAAAGTGACATAAGTTGTGTCATGCTGTCATTTCCGTTGGACATCATCATCTTTGTGATTCACTTTTCTCAGTGCGTGGCTCTTGATGTTCAGCTGGTGTGACTATCTTCCTTGGATATCTTCTTTTCCTTACAGGCGTATATGTTCTTGTTTTTCTTATTTTTCTTTTTTAATTGGAGTTGTGGTTGCTGATTTTCAGAAATGTACGTGGACCAGACTGTTTTTTCTTAGGCGTGTTGGAATAGCCAAACAAGTGACCAGTTTCGTGTTGACAGAAGCCACAGGAACAGTCCCATTGACACTCAGTACATCAGTAATTCCACATGCTGCCTTCAAAATACAATTCTGAATTTTTTGAAGCTTAATGTCAAAAGATCTCGTGTGGGGTTTCAATCTATCCCAGATGAGATGATTTATCCTTGGAATAACCAACTTAGGACAATTCTTCGGCCTTAGCACATGTTTCATCTTTTGATTCATGGTCTCTTCATTCATTTTCTTGGTGAACAGGGCATTCACCATTTCCGCTAAAGCAGCATTAATTTCGACCCCAACTGAGTCATCCTGAGTAAATTCGTCAGCAATCTTCTGCCAAACATCATTAGAATCATCTCCAGCACCAGCAGAAGCAGTGGCACCTTCCGAAATTGTCTTTTCCTGCACAATTTCGACATTCACATCGCCGCCATTTGCATTAGCATTGTTATTGACAGTGGCGTGCGGCGCCTGACTCCGTTCGTCAGAATTCGTTGGGTCGATTCGACTCAAAATTTGGTCTAAATCCAACTCACTGACCACACTCGCAGAGGCTTCATTCTCATCCAATTCCTCCTCATATCCTTGCTCGAATTCTTCGAGCCTCTGGTCAATTTTGCCCATGTGATCCGACAATTTCTCCTCCATGACAGCGCTAAGCTTGTTCATGATGTCGGCCATGTTCAATGTCTTGGAAACCGTGCGCGGTTTAACAGAACCGGACGGCCCAGCACCAGCATTCCCGGACAAATTATTGTCATTGGGTACATTGTCTGTCTTCTTGGAATCCTTTTTCTTCTCCTTATCCTTTCTTCCAGCGGTTTCAGGTACATTTTCTTCGTCCGCCATGCTTGGTTTTCTCGCTCTCGACGCTTTGAAAGTCACGAACGCAATGACAAGCTTGGTTGCTGGCGCCACCGTCGCAACGCTATCTCGCGGAATCTCGCTGATCTGTTTCCTGAGTGAGAATTAACATATTAACATCAATCTGACATTATTCGGGGTTCGCAGGTGGAATTATAGGGGTTACCCAAAGAATACACTCAATCCCATGTTTTTTTTTTCAATGTATGGCTATAAAAACTGATGATAAGCCAGAAAGTCTGATGAAACTAAGTAATGAACTTCATTATCATGTCTAATTTCCAAAAAGAAATGAATTGGCCAGTTTTGTTTGATTATTTTGTTAAACATGCAAATACAAAGAGCCAGAAAAGAGTGACAACGGTAGAACCAAACTGAAAAAGTCTTAATTATAAGACATACTTTTGCCCTAATGGACTATTTTGACAGTAAATGGTGAAGAATAGGTTGTAATAGCACAGGAGAAAGCCAGTTGAGATTATCAAGAGAGTAGTTTTCAAATTTGTACTATATCATTGCTATTACCCAGTCTGCAACTGATGTGGCTGCACGGGGCGGCTCGATGGAGGCCATTAATGAGTTAAAACTTCACATTAATGTTTTTCTTTTGCAAAAAGGAGCAGTAAAATTAAAAGTTATCTACTATTATGTTAATTTAAGTCATAATTATTCAATAGGTAACCCTCTATCAGTATTGATAATCAATGAATGATCGTGTGTGGAATATGCGATGCTAACAATATGGTAAATTCAAATAATAATCTTGTTTTGTATGCAAATATTAAGTAAAACAACTCTAATAATTCTATCTTAATCATTATTGATTAGCCAGAGGCTAATTAAATTTGTAAGAGGCTGATTATCAGCTGTTTCTCAGCTCAAATTCACCACAGGTGCCGTTTTCTAGGATTTTTTGGTGGCATATTGAACAAAGTTCTTCACTAAAACCTGCATGATTAACCTTCTTATCACAATTCAACTATGTTGAAGGACTTTACAAGTCAATTTCATGAGTATTGCTGCTTTTAAGTCCATTTTGATACCATATGTGGGAGAAAAAACATGCGAAATAGTGTACTTCTTAGACAACACCTGCAATCCCACCTGTGAACCCCAAATAATGTCAGATTGATGATAACGTGTTAAAGATACCATAAACAACATTGTGTCTTTGGAAAAAATTGGAATATCATCTTTAAGGTGGCTCGCTACTCTTGTGATTGCGTCATGTGAGCACATTTCCGCGCAGCCAGGCAGGCCCTATCTATCGTAACGTCACCATTGCAGCTGAGGTCTGCTGACAGTGGTTCAGCATCTTTTTTAAATTTTGAAAGTTCCCTTCCTCGCCCGCTTGGTTTGCCATTTGCGCCACTTCTAGTAGAGTTACAGACTTCTCGTTTGGAGCATTAGATGCGCAATGAAAACTACTATAACCAGCCGGACTTTCAGCTCTCTACTCTTAGTAGAACATTTCTGCAGGCGATTTTCGGCAAGCATGTCGAATTTCTCAAAAATGACTTTATGTCATAAATAAATTTTTATATCAATTTCCAGGCCGGTTGGGCCGTATGTCGGTATCATTATATTGTTCCTTACTTCATATGGAAGCAAATGACAAAGAAATAAAAAATCCTATCTCGTCTTTTTTTTTTAGCGCTATGGTTCATAAAAAAAATAAAATATTCAAAATCATAACTTTTGTTCCGAACCCCCAGAAAAGTTCTTTAAACTAAATATATCTTTCTGGAATTTTAATCAGCTTTTCCATAAAACTGTCCTCTTTAATTCCATGCTTCATTTAATAACATAAGATGAATGGCCACTGAATGGCAGGGAAAACTTCACAGTAAAAAAATTAAGAAAAAAATTGAGTTTTTCAGGTTTGCGTGGACTGACTTTCTTTCACATAACCTCAGATATTTTGAAAGAAAGGCTGGTAGCGACCATTTTGGTTTGTATATCCTTGCTATGAACTATATTTTGGATCATTTTAAACTATTTTTAAGAAATCCTATCTTGGAAAGTTCACGAGTATCGAGCCACCTTTTAATGCTGTTTATGGTAGTTGGCTGAAGCGTGCAAATAATTTTTTGTCATTGGGATTCACTTTTTTCAAGTTTTCCAGAAAAATACATTTTGGTAAAAAATCAATTGCATGTGATCCTAACCTACTAACACTACTCTAAAACACAGGATAGCTTTTTCTATCATATTGGTATGTTTCTGTGAAATATGATGAAAAATCAAAGTGTGCAAATAATTTCTGTGCTGACTGTACATAGTCCAGCGGCTCCAGCCGACTGGCCACATCAATTCAAGGTAGTATACAGCTTGCTTTTCCTGGCATAGATAATTTCAAGGCAACAAGACTAAGCTCCAAACACAAGAGCCACATAGACTTATTATTCTTTATTTGTTTGGACAGTGCATCTGTTATCATTGTGTATTATCTTTCACAATTGTATACTTAGTTAAAGTAATCTTCTGGAATCTCAAATAACTAATAGATTATAGCTCCTTGTATTGGAATAGTCATATAATTCCTTGAACAAGACTCCTTCCAAATCCTAATTTGTTTTCAACAGGTTAACTTGAGCAGCTCAGAGTCAGAGAGATTGTCTTGTGCATATAGCTAGACAGACTGATGTTTCGAAGCAACTTCTCTCCTTCTATGATGAGACCAGGGTGAGTGGTTCCAATAAGAAAAATATTAAAAAAGCAGCTATATGACTCCCTCAATCATTCAAGTCTTTTCCAATGCATTTATATCCAAATGTTCAGAAAGTCTCCTTAAAATTTGTAAACGACACTGCCAGAAACACATTGTAAACAAGAAGACCTGATAAAGAATGCTGTTTCCAATTCAAACCCTCTGGTGAAATTGAAGACATAGGAAATATTAACAGATATTGCAAATTAACACCAGCTAACTATAAGACAGCTTTATTAGAGCAACTGTTAAATGGATCATTTAAGAAAATTACTTGATGAAATATGGACACGAATATCACCATGTTGCTGGAAACATACATTGTACTGGCCTTGGTAACACCAAATCATGTTTACTATTCCCAAGGGGGTTTCACAGATAGAGCCAATCACTCTTACATTTCCACAGGGATACACTGGCACCAAAACCTGACCAACTGGTGTCCTGCTAGTGTCGGTTAATGTCCCAGGGACCTAGCACCAATATTCCCAAATCCCCAGCCTTAAACTGAACACCTCGGTCATCATCATGGCTTCTGAGGATTGTGAGTGTCCCATGCTTCACTGTCAGAGCTCTGTGCCCTTTGTGTCCAAAATACATCATTCATCATGGAGAACTGCAATATTTATTCGTAGGAACAAGCTGTCTTGGTTTTGGTGGCGACTGCTATGAGGAGGGTTTAATACTTCTGCAGAGACGTTACTTACACCACATTCTCACAACCATAATGCAGCATTGATGAAGCAGTCTGTGTGTTGGGAAGACTAATTTTACGTCACATTTGTGCCCTCAACATAATCATAAAATGGTTGTACCTTGTGTTTGATGACTCCTGCCACAAGGAAGCATTCATCTTTGGTGCCAAACCACTCATAACTGATGCCTTATCTCATTCTGTTTATTCTGTCTGATTAGCAGCATTAACTAACATGAATGCAGATTTTGATAAATTACAGTCACTTTTGTATTACATAACAGTTTTGTTGTAGAATGAATTTATAACATGAGTAATTTTTATATTCCTGAAGAAGCAACTGAAATAACATGGTTTGTGTGAGATGAATTCTGTGCTTCATTTCAAAAATTAGGATTAAAAGAAAAGTCTGAACAGTGAGCACTTGTTGTTTTCCTCAAATGAGGAAATTCCAAGAAACTACTTCAAACAAATTGGTTGCCCACTCCAGTCTGGAGAACTTAACATCTTGTAATCAACAGAGGTGAATCCAATGTCTTGCCTCTGTGAACTGAACGTAATTGGCTTTGTTTGAAATGTGGAAATACTCCAGAAAGACAGGTTGGTTTCATGGAAACAGACTTCCAGTGACCAACAGGCTATTGAGAGAAGATAGTCTTCCTAAAAACTAATAGCACCCAAACTTGAAAATAGCGCATACATGTAAGTGCCTACTTTTTGAAAACAACAAATGACAGGTTTAACTTTGTAGCTACTTCATGCCTTTTACAACAGGTTAACTTTTCCGGCAGCTGAGTTACGGCATGAACCATGTTGAAGCAAAGTGGCATGCAACCTTCCAAGTTCCTTCACCTGGGCCAGTCTTACAAGAAACTACTGTTACAGTGTTGTTTCATGTTCATACATGATAGGCAACAAAACTAAAAATACATGTCAGGATCAAAAGTGCTTTCTTTGTTAACATTTTGAAAATGTGGTATCATCCTTAATGTCATTGAATCAGATGAAAACAAAAATTACTTACTATTTTGATTCAGTTAGGTTTCAGGTTTCAGCTCTAAATGATTTTCAACATTGGACATACCTGAAAAAGACGGAAATTAAAACATTAACGACATATCAAAGAAATAAATGTTTCAATGCTAAGGTACATATTTTATATGTGATGTACATATTAATCATGGAGTGGATAGAGAAGCTCCTAGACATGTCTTTTTCATGCAAAATGGTTAAATAATGAGATGAGATGGAGAGACAGGAATCCGCAACAAGTAACCCATTTACACAATGTGTAAGGAAATGCCCCAGCTGCTCTTTTGATAGTTTACTACAACACAGTGACAGCTCTTTACACTTGGCAGCTTCCCTTTTTCTCCAATTTCTGAAACTCTTTGCTGCCCTTGAGTTTCCCTTTCTGGGTTAAAAACACATTTTCAGGCTGAGAGCCCCGTTGCCCTGTTGTGACCTGGAGAAATTGGGTTGAACAAACTATTTGCTTTCTGGAAATGGTTCGTGAATAAAACAAAAGCTAAAAGCATTTTCATTGTTGCGCAGGTCTGGCTGAATCATTATTTTGTCATTTATCATTATCTGCCAAAAGGAAATGTCAACTTTTGACCAGATATCTGTCAAGTTGGCACAAACATATAGCCAGCATTTTAAATTCAGCCGTGGCAAGGGAACCGATATTCTCATAATTAAGGTGGCATAAATATCAACCCTTGCCCTGGATTTGTATCTCGTACATTTGCGCCGTAATGTAGATTTGATTAAAAGACAAAAAATGACCAAGTAAACAAAGAACATTGCCAAGTTGATGACATAAAGGCTGTACTTGTAGTCTTATTTCCCTTTTAAGTCATCTTAGCTATCCTACTACAAATGAGATAATCTCTTATTGCTTGAAGCAACACTCCTGTATGGGTGCCCTAAGTGACCTCAGGGAGGTTCTTTATGATCCTCAGATAAATAGAAGATGACCTCGCCAACTCAATGATCTTGCAGGACCTTACTGTATGCCCCTTTATTGTGCTTTCTTGGCTTAATTACAAAAACAAATTCAGCTCTTTTTTTTTTACCGCTGATTGGCTTCTGGAAGCATAACATAGGAACTTCATGCTGCTGAAACTGAAAGATGTTGAACCACAAGAAGAGGTCAGAGGAAAGATGTGGCAACAAGTCTCCCACTGAAGAATCCAATAGGTTGCTTGGGAATAGATATGCACAAGAAGTACTTGTGAAAAATTTTCTTTGGAAATCATTGACAAAAATTCAAAATTGTCTAAGATCATTTGAAGGACGAGACATTTCCCCATATAACAGTTTCCTCAGCTTCTTTACCCTTCCGGGCCTTCATGTGTTTCTAGTGTTTTTTCTTTCTTAAGTCGCCGTGGCAATAACCATTGCTGCTATGTTATGTTCAGCCTGAAAGCCCAGACCTCTAGCATCTTATGGGAAACTGACGTAAGATGAGAATGTATGACTCTTGCAACATGTACCACAAATGCAAGCATTGGCAAAACACACAGCATACCAGAAAGTCCTATAGAATCTGAAGTTTCAACATACAAGCTCATACTACTTTGGCATTTCCATTACTATTATGTCAAGTTGAATTTGTGAATATTCACTTGCAGTTACTTTTGCTGCCAAATATCTGGAAAGGCAGTCATGAGTTTGTCAGATGCTGTCCTAAGAATAATAGAATATAGATTTGCTGTCCAAGAGTGGCATGCTGAAGCAATTTTCCATTTAAAGCAGAAAATCATTCAATGCATTATCTTCATATATGGTCAGCAGCATCCTGCAAATTTATTGACTCATTCAGCAATTGACCTGAGTCAAGAAACCACAGAAACAGCCAATCAACCAGATTACCAACAGGTGACTTGATATCCGGTGTCCAGGAACTCAGGACAAATTTTATCAGTCACTCATTGCAAGCTGCTGTTTTTGCTATTACTTGTCACTCATGTCTGGTTTCCATTCCCATTTTATCTGCTTCTTGAAGTGTTCAGATGCTCTTATGATTTCTTTCCTTCCTCATTCTTCCTCTTCAAGATTCTTCACTTTCTTCTTGTGATGGACTGTTATCACAATTTATCTAATTTCAATGCTCATCCAGGGTTTTATGGCAATGTTCAGTGTAGACAGAGCACAAAGCTGATTTTGGCGGAAGACATAGTCCAACAATCCTGACCGGCTAATGAGAACAACAAGCAAGTCATTTTAATGATTTTTGGAGGCTTTTGGCAGGGACAATTCCCTAAATCTCATGTCAAAATATGCATTCTGAACAATTTAGTAAGTGAAAGTTTTCCACTCAATATATCTTATGCATGTCCAGGCAACTCATTATTCTCATTGAGTGGTACTTGGACCATGACAGAAAAACCTTGGCACATGAAGGCCTGACAATGGCACATTTTGGCCTGACAATTGCAACATCTTCCATTAAACAGTCCTAAACAGCCAAACTTTCTGTCCTTGTTCTAGTGCATGCCGCTGACAGATTTTTCAATAAATTTTTTAAACTACAACCTTCCTGTCCATTTTGACCTTCATCATAGACTCATATTTCCAGCTGCAAGTGCATCGCCCTCAGGTCAACACATCAGTTTTTGACATTCTCCTCAGTGCTGCACATTAGGCCTATGTCTTTCGTAATCAGATTCTGACATTATCAAAATTTATAAGAATGATGACTTTGAATTAATTTGTTTTTGTAAGATATAACCTTGTCTGCTTTTTCTAATTGAATGGAATATCATGTGGAAAATGCCTTTGGATTTGCAATGTTTTCTTTAAAGTGATATGTTCTCATTATGATATGGTGGTCGTTACAGACATTACCTGAACCTAGCCTGTTTTTATCACCTTTCTCCAAAACCAAAGTTTAGCCCAATTACTAAAGATCATTAGTTGACCAGAGAGCCATGTACTTCAAAGAGTAGTATAGAGGTTAATAAGTGTAATTACAATAGGACTAAATCTGTACATGAGCCTTGGTTCATTCGAGCTTAAGATTTTGCCAATTAACCCACTTTCTGTGGCAACCAGAAACTGACAGACTTGTACAGATCTGTTGCCATGTTCTGAACATCCAGTTCTTATGCATCAAACTCCGATTAACATGGTGTCTTCACAGAAGAGTTACGGAGCTTTCAAGTGCATTGGCTATGGGAATTTGGGGTTCCGTTAAAGCCTAAAACCCTTGACTTCAGACAAACACAACATCAGTGCTAAATGTTGCCCCACATAAAGGAATCAGTCAGGAGTTGGACAATTTTCTGTCTAGAACGGCACCAATACAATGTTGTGGACACACTTCTGCAGCTCAACATAGCCTACCATCTACAAGGAAATGACCTTTCTTTCTGAGTCGTGCTTCAGCATATCAAACAAAGGCAACCGGCTTTAGTTCAAAGAGGTGAGACAAGGCATGTACCACGATTGATCACTCAGTATAATTAGATTGTTCAGGTCAGCTTAATTGGAAGCCAATTAACGTTTCTCAAATAGCCCCTTAAAAATCTGCTCTTGTAGTTTGGAAAGACATTCTACTTTTATTTCATGAATTAAGTGAAGTACATTCATTTGTCGGTGGTGGCAGACATTGAAGTGTTAATCCAGTTTCAAGGAAAGAGAAGGTTTCAATGTACACTGTAAATTTTGAATTTTGAGTCAGCTTAATTGATTGAGTGAGATGGTTGCACAATTCCTTTGAGCCAAGATAGCTTGTTGTTTGCAAGTTATAACAACATAAAGATTATCATAACTCAAAACAGCAAGCTATCATGGCTCAAACAAATTGTGCAACCGTCTCACTCAATCATTTGAGCTAACTCAGAATTTCGGAATTTACATTGTAAGGGATAACTGAGTAAGGCTGCAATGGTTGGTGTACATTGCATCGGGTATTGCATCATCCTTTATGTTGTTTAAATGTTGCGTGTTGGTATCTCCTCATGATTAGTATCAGATCAAACAGGTCATTGATGTGTTTAAGGTCTAAATGAGGTTTCTGCTTGGATTAACCTTTACATGACACTTGTTTAGTGAGTCTGATGCTCTCATCATTGGAAATGCAACTTATTTTTAATAGAAACTCGGTAGTGGGTTATACATGTACCTTGATGACGCCGAGAGTAGTTGAGTCAAATTAAATTGATGATAGAAAAGTACATGAAAATGATGAGATGTATATATATTTGCTTCATTTCATTCACAATTTCTTCCCCAGGAGTCAGCAAGATTACACCATACAATCAACACAGCCACAACTGCACAAGGAGCTACATGTCATGGTTGTGACTGTAAGTGAATTGACATTCTTGACAACTGGATGTGACACTCACAAGGGGCAGACAAAATACAAGTAACATTTAACAGAAAAGGTAGACTCTAAATGACTTGTCATAAGAGAATAGTGCCTTGGACACCATATTATCAGGAACAAATGACAATAAATATTATATTATTATCATCCAAGGGTGTTATGCTACACATCCCGGTGCTTTCAGAAAATTTGGCATAGAACTGGACTGTTCATGGAAATACTATACTAAAACAAAATTGGAGAAAGTGTTGCGGAATCCTTATGCAGATATGCAAGTTGCCAATTTGGGGAAACCCCAGCTGTGCACTTAGTGGAATCTTGTTCCCAGGATAGAGGAATCCATTCCTTCTATAT
This sequence comes from Platynereis dumerilii, assembly GCA_026936325.1. NCBI lineage: Eukaryota > Metazoa > Annelida > Polychaeta > Phyllodocida > Nereididae > Platynereis > Platynereis dumerilii. The sequence goes on along the minus strand of JAPTHN010000018.1, from coordinate 3,407,088 downwards.
GTAGGCTAATTGCACATGTGTGATACCATTTCCAAGACTCGGCATTTAAGTGCTTATTTTAAACAGTTCTTGCTGCTCAGTTGCCAGTAACTTACCTTACCTTCTTCAATGATCATGAGTATAATGCAATGTGTACATAAAAAACTGTTTTTAATTGATTTTTACTATTTTTTATTGGCTGTCAAATGCAGTAAATGTGGTGGAGTGTAATATGGAAGTGGCATACGATATTTGTATGAAAAAGTACCATCCTTAGCAGAAGGTCAAAAGCTGATGGGATGACCTTAGGCCAAATATTTGAGTAGCACAAGCTGGAGGACAAAATAAATAGACACAATACGTTGCATAATCTATCTGAAAGAAGAGGACAACAAGGACACCATGTTGAGCAGCCTAGAGGATTATGGAAACATCTGTTATTGTCAGGCAGACAATGTGGTATTAAAGTTAAAAAAAAGTGCATATGGCAAGTTGCATGGCCTACCAGATTTCTTGTCATTCTGGTGACATAACCATAAATTGAGATTATGATTCATGGGCATTCATGCAGCATGTGTAAATCTATTGATCTATTTCTCATCTCATGTTTGTCAAGAGCATAAAATACCTGCTGTCTATAGAAATAGAGGATAAGTGTTCAAGTGAAAATAAGATTTCTTCTTCAGATATCAGCTGCAATCAACCTTTGTGTCTATGCTGGAAGGGAAGCAAGAGAAAGTTACTCCTGTAAACTATCAGCCAACTGTCAGGAATCTCAGGGAGTCGAGTCTGGTGCCCTAATCAGCTTTCTGGTCTATCAACTCTGAACATTGGCTGTCCAAGTAACAGCACCAGGAAAAGGAACTGCAGAAAGAAAGCGACAACCAAGAAGCCACTCTGACAAAGATTGAGATAAGGAACAAAAAAAAGGCAAACAAGGAAAAATGATTTGAAGAACAATTGTCATTACCATTATTCAGAAGACAGGCTCAAACAGAAATCAATGATCCATTTTTGGTACTTCTGTCTTGACTATCCAACACAATGCAATCTGCACAATGAACTGACACATCTGCAAAAGATGACATATTGACTTAAACTGGTATAGCAATCCTTACTACTTTCTCATTCATAAGAAATACTGTTTTCTATATCCTGCCATAATTACATTGGTACAATGTTCCATGATAGTCATTAAGGTGGTGGACACTGTTGGCTTTTAGGTTGAAAAATAGCCTGGCAGAATGATTATCCCTATCACATCTCAGGCATTAGCCAATATTAAAGAGATAGGATGGGAATCATGATGATGTAAAATGGTAAAACTACCTGGTTTTCTACAAACCTTTTGAAGCCAAGTTCTCACAAACATGGGGTATGCCTTTGTTGAAATCCATTTCTCATTGATTGACAATCATACACATGACTAAAAGGGCAACAATTCTGACATGAATTGGGAGATATTATGACGTGACTGCAAGAATCACTGAAGCCTCCACTATGTTGGCTAAACTTGGCTGTAATAACTTTGGTAATTCAGAAAAGGAATCTGAATAGGGAAAGATGGACAGAGACGACAAGGTCATGCTGGCCCATTGGTGTGGTCAATGGGACGGAGAGGTCGTTCTCTTGGCAACAGACGGTCATCAATAACATCCACAATGTCACACTGGGCACAAATACAAGATTGCTGCCTCAGGCAACAAAAGATTACCCTATTTATCTATAAAAGGCCAAGAATAATGTCCATGTGAATCTTTATCTGCTTTTTGGTGGTTACTGTGATATCAACCAATGCATATCTTGCAAATAAGTTTTTTTTTTTTTTGAGATGGCTAAAACCGAGTAGTCTACCCACACATAAAATTTGAGGAAATAAATTGGTCAAAACTTACTGATGTAGAACAGATATCTTCCTGTAGGTACATAGTGACACACGCACTGTGCTGTTCAGGGACTGTCAGTTGAAAAAGTAGCCACTTTCAATCAGACCAAGGTTCGTTTTGAAGTTGTCTTTTTTCTTGCCACTAGCCCGAGAAGTTGGTCATGCAACTGTTCAGTGCCATATGGTGCCAGCATATACAAGTCTCTCACAGCACCCAATCACTTAATAGCATCTTCTAAGCAGAGGAGTGTGGTGTGTATGTAGATACAAACATAGGCTGCGTAGCAGCAAACCTTCAGCGAAAAAAACACCATTAAAGGTCACCATTACACCATAAAAGTGATGTGAAGCAAATTGCATGAAGTATTTGCAACAGTGTCCCGAGCTTGGTTTGAAATTATCTATATGCCCACCTGCCTGCCAGGGTACATTGAACGATGGAAAGGCTTTACTAGACCAATTTACACAATATAATGGACCAGTTTCATGCATAAACAAGGAATAGGTTTGGAGCTATGGGTGGGAATATTTCAAAAAGCCATAAAAAGAACGATCAAGCAGACCAACACAAGGCACTTAAATAGTATATAGGTAATGCATATTAAATTTCATCTATGGACATGCAATGATGGCCAAATTTTTGCCTGGAAACAAAATAATTTTAATATTTTTTGGTCAATATTTCAAAATGTATAGAATATCAATGAATCACACCCACAAAAGGCACAACTTTATCATATAGGTGATATGTGCATTGTGCAACTAATTTCATCCAGGTACATGCAATACTGGCCAAGTTTTCTCCGAGAAATGAAAAATAATAATTTTTTTTACATTTTCCTTAATATTTCAAAAGGTATAGAATATGTATCAATCACACCATCAAAAGGCACAACTAGACCATATAGGCTACATCTGTGAAAGATTTCATCCATGTACATGTAAAAGGGGAGGAGTCCTAGCACATTTACATTTTTCTCAATATTTCAAAAATTAGAAAATATATATCAATCAGACCATCAAAAGGCACAACTTGACCTTGCAGGCTACATGTGTACCAAATTTTATACATTTGCATGCAATAGGGGCGGAGTCCTAGCTCGGAAACGGAAAAAATAATTTTTTTACATTTTTCTCACTATTTCAAAATGTACAAAATATCCATCAATTAGACCATCAAAAGGCACAACTAGGCCATACAGGCTACATGTGTACCAAATTTCATCCATATACATGCAATAGGGGCTGAGTACTGGCCCGGAAACTATCTATCCGCCCGCCGCCTGACCGCCCGGACGCCAGACCGCCCGCCCGGCAGACGGACAATTTTTGACCAAAGTGATAACAATACCTTCTTCGAACTTCGTACACTGAAGGTAAAAACATATACTTGGTTGGACTACCATTTCCGTGAGACTGAAAGCTAGCAGGTATCAAAAACGAAACTTCTATCCATTCTCCAAGGCAGAAAAGTCAGTCAGAGAGGTTTGTTGTTTGAGTTTAAACATATACTCTTGGACATTTCCAGGGTTGATTTGGAAGATTTCAAAACATTCTAACAAATTTTGGTGCGCCAGGCACGATATAAAGTAATTTCACTTGTCAAGGACAATGCTAGGAAGGCACAGAAGCTGATAAAATTCCTGAAGAGTACAAGCATGGTAACAACTATGTAGTTCTGAAAATTTCAACAACTTCTGAAGTTGAAATAAGCATTAGTCTTTAGTTTCGATGTAGCAGGTCAAAATAATGTGAAATGACTAAAAAAAGATGGAGTACATATTTAGAGAATAGGGGATTTTCCTTTGCCCAGTCAGTCTTTTATGAAGCTATGAACCACACCATGCTAAACCCATAGCCACCTTATCAGACACGAAAACCACAGCAATGCTTCTGCTTGATGCAGCTTCACAGAAATACGATGGCCCCTTTCTTGCATCAAGAAAGTCTACTCATAAGTATTGTTAACATGAATATTGAAGGTTTTGTATATGTATGCTGCACATAACAACCCAGAGACTGGAATAGGCAACCCCAACTTCTCAAAATAGCTTTGAACACTTTGTGAGGAAATGACCTCACTACCTGAAACGTGCTTCAGCAATTTGAACAAAGGCAGTTGTGGTTGGTCCACAGAGGTAAGACATCGGATTCACCTCAGCTGATTAGGCATTATTAGATTGTCCAGGTTCAACTTGACTGGACCTGGTAGCCAATTTGTCAGAAATTGTTTCTTGGAATTGCTTAATCATCAATTACACAAGTACTGCCAGGAATTAAATTACGTTAGACTTAGACGTAAATGTTTGTTACAGGTATTGTTAATTTAACGAAGCTTAAAGCATGACTTCGGGTAATAGCAAATTGTACCTAATTGTAGAGTACTTAACCACATGATGCAACAAATAATACAACAAAGATCGCATCGATGTCCTATTGTCTGTGTGTTACTATCTGCCCATGATTACTATTGGATCAACCAACTCATTGATGTGATCTGCTTCCAAATTAGATTTCTGCTTGGATTAACCTTTACATGACATTTGCTAATTGAGTCTGATATTCTCTTCCCATGAAGTGCAATTTGTTTGTTATGCAAATTGGAAGTGGGTTTCTAAAATACTTGTCGATGCTGAGAGAGATTGCGTCAAAATGAAATGGATATAGAAAAAACATTGGTGAAATTTGGAAACCATGAGGTAAAGTTTTGCTTCACTGCATTCGGTTTCTACATATATGTAGTTTCCCTGTATGACAACACTATACAGCCCGGAGATGTAGTTTCCCTGTATGACAACACTATACAGCCCGGAGGGGCTATATCTCATGGTTGTGATGGTAAATGAATTGACATTCTTGACAGTAGGATGTGACACTCACACAGAGCAGACAAAATACAAGAGGCAGATAAAAGAAAAGGATGACACCAAATCAGGTGTCACTGTAGGGAACAGAGTCATGGTGGCCGCAAAATTATATTATCTGCTGCAAATGTCAAGAAAATATGATACAGTACACTGCGGACAGATATCCATAAGTTGCAAGTCAATTTAAATCCAGTCTTGGCTTTCTGTCCATACCCACAAGAAGCCAGACTTAGCTAAACCTATCCTTATCTATCCATAGCAATCCAGAACCCCCATTGTTTAAACAAGGGAGACATACCATGTAGATTGCAGTGTATACAAATGACTGTAAAATGGGACGATTTTTTATACGTCTGAGTGTTCTAAAATGAATGATGAATTTGCATCAAAAATGTTAAAGAAGTTCTAAGCTATATGGAATCATAATACTTCATAGCACTATCATCATGGGAATATCAGATAGACAAGGGGCCAATTTGGGGAAACTCCAACTGTGCACTTTCTGAAACCTTGTTCAGAGGATGGAAGACTTGATTCATTCTGCATGGAGGCTGATTACACATGTCCAGTACCATTTTCCAGACTCAACGTTTGATTGTTTATTCTAAACATTTCTTGCTGCTTACTACAGTGCTTAGTAATATGTACCAGTACCTTGCCTTCTTCAATAATCAATGATCATGAGTATGATGTAATGGGCACACTTAAGTCAAATACAGTGCAGAAGTAGTATACAACAATACATTGTATTTGTAAGAATATAAAACCATACGCAAATGAAGCTGATAGTTGAAAAAATAGCCACTTTCTATCAGACTGATGTTCTCTTGCAGTTTTTGTTTTTGCCACAACCCTTTGCAGTTGGTCATGCAACTGATCAGGACCATATGGCGTCAACATACGCTAGCCTCCCATGGCAGCTAGTTCCTTGATAGCATCTTCTAAGCAGGTGCACTTTGTATGAAGAGTAACACAGCAATACAGAAAACATGCAGATACGAAAAAATTTGAGAGCTATCTTTATCGCCAATATAAAAATTAAAGTTCAGCAAAGGCACTGAAGTGCTAATAACACAATGGTCAAAGTCATTCCGGTTTCTTTAATCTTAACTAAACAGATGTTTACATTTTTTATTCATCTGAGTTTATGGCACGGCCATAAAAAACGCCAACACAGAATAGTTCATGTTAAACACAAAGAAACGGCTGTGGGTGAGTGATTTTGTGTTTTATGAGCTGTCAACAACGGTGTGGGCTTTATAGAGGCAAGATTCCAAGAAGGGCTGTATTCAAATTAGGACCCAAACCAAATGGATCAGTGTGATATAACTAGTTTATTTTAAACTTGCTATTTATGCATGATCAACGTATTACAGATTACGTAACTGAAGAATGCAGGCGTGGCAACAATTATGTAGTTCTGAAGTTAAAATAAGCATAAGTCTTTAGTCTCAGTGAAGCAGTTCAAAATGACTTGAAATGACTCTAAAAGGGAGAGGTATAATATTTAATGAATAGGGGATTTGCCTTTGTCCAGCCAGGCTTTTATAAAGCTCTGAACCACACCATGCTAAGCTAATGAGGCTTCACCGAACTGAGATGGTCCCTTTCTAGCATCAAGAAAGGCACTCATAATATATATATATATAAGTATTGTGGATATGAATATTGAAGGTGTTTTATATGTACGCTGAACATAACAACACAGTGACTGGAATACGCTACCCCCACTTCCCAATATAGCTTTGTATACATTGTAAGTAGATGACCTTGCTACCTCTGAAACCTGCTTTAGCAATTTAAACGAAGCCAATTGCCGTCAGTTCACAAAGGTAAGACATCAGATTCACCTCAGCTGACCACACATTATTAGATTATCCAGGTTCAACTTAAACTGGAACTGGAAGCCAATTTGTCTGAAATTGTTTCTTGGAATTGCCTAATTCAACAATTCCACAAGTCCTCACAGCATTTCAATAAGATTTACACTCTTCTTCCTTAAACTAAAACATTCATTTTTGCTGCATACATATATTCAAATTTAAGCTTAAAGGATGAAATTGTGGATAAGCAAATTGCACCAAAATTGTAAAGCACTTGACCATAATATTATGATGCAACAGATTACAATACAATGACAATCAATTTCATGTACTTTTTCCCTGTGTGTTGCTAAAACCCTTTGATCACCGTCAGATCAGCCAGCTCATTGATGTCTTCTGCTTCCAAATGAGATTTCTGCTTGAATTAACCTTTACATGATGTTTGCTAATTGAGTCTGATATTCTCTTCCTGTGAAGTGCAATTTGTTTGTATTGCAAATTCGAAGGGGGTTCCAAATGTACCTGGTGATGCTTAGAGACATTGTGCCAAATGAAATAGAAGAAGAAGAATACATTGGTGAGAGTATGAAATCATGAAGTAGATTTTTGCTTTCTTGCATTTGGTTTTTGCCTGTGTAGTTTCTTCCCCACCACATAGCCTGTGTGACAACACTAACCAGGCCCATGGGGCTACATCTCATGGTGGTGACTGTAAATGAATTGACATTCTTGACACCAGGATGTGACACTCACACAGAGCAGACAAAATACAAGTGACAGATAAAAGAAAAGGATGATACCACATGACTTGACACTGTAGGGAAAAGAACCTTTGTCACTTTGAAATCTTGTTGAAACCATATTATTTGGTGTAAATGTCAAGGAAATGTAATCCAAGAGAGATGCACATGAAACACAAGAAGCATGCACCTGACACACATGACAGGGCTTTTAGTAAAGCTGGCATGGAACTGTTAACCGATACTTATTATTATATTCATCAATATATTTAGACTGGTCGACGCATCTCTAATAATATTTCATGCGGCCCATGTTAATAAACGGTATAAAAACAACAGAATAATACATGTGATGATATCACGTTAACCCATTGCAGGGCTGGCCATTGTATATCTCTTGTATCCTTTTTAGAAATGTTCAGTTGTGGTGACATGGTTATTTGACAGTATTATAAATTATACTACATAGCAGGTAAGTTGCATGAAAATAAATCTCTAATATAAATGTAAGAAATTGAAAGCTTTATAGAATTCTATTTGTTCACTCTGCAACAGATTTCAACATAACAATATCAGATAAACAAGTTGACAATTTGGGGAAACCCCAGCCGTGCACATGCTGGAATCTTGTTCAAGAGATGGAAGACTCACTTCCTCCTGTGTGGAGGCTAATTGAACATTTAATACCATTTCTCAGACTCGATATTTGATAGCTTATACTACACATTTCTTGCTGCTCAGTTGCCAGTACTAAGCGTTCCTTAATGGATGCTATGTCTACTCTTAAAAAATAGTTTGAGCAGTGCCTGTAAATGATTTTGTCAATATTTCATTACCTGTCAAGTGCAGTAAGCGGAGTGGAGTCAAATGCGGGATAAAACATTTGTTCGAAAATAACATACTTAATGGAAGGTCAAAAGCTGATGGGATGACCTGAAGGCAAATATTTGAGATGGATTCACGTGGGCTAGAGGCCAAAATAAATGGAGAGAATGTGTTGCATAAGCTGTCACAAACGCGAGTGCAGCAACGACAACAGGTTATGCTGCCTAATGGAATATGGGAAACATCTGTTACTGTCAGGCTGAATACTTGGAAATAAGCAAACAGTATGGATTATTGCATGGTCAGTCATTCTGTTGAGCTAACTATATTTTATAAACCAAGACTATATCAATTGATTTCCTTCCAAATTCATTTATATAGTACAGTGGTCCCTGCGTTATAAGACTGCCCCTTCTGCGGTCATGAGGCAGTCTCTCACGGGGCTGTTGTCTGACAAAATCACAGGGGCCTCTAGTATATTAGCTTAAATAACTTTGACGACTGAGCAAAGTCATCTGAATAAAGGGAAAGTGGGACACAGGCAACAAGGTCATGCTGGCCAATTGGTGTGGTCAATGGGGTGGAGAGGTCATTCTCTTGGTAACAGACGGTCATCAATACCATCCACAAGGTCACACTGGGCACAAATAGGAGATTGTTGCCTCGGGCAACAAAAGGTTATCCTATTTATCTGTGAACGGCCAAGAACAACACCCTTGTGAATCTTTATCTGCTTTTTGGCAGTTACTGTAATATCAGCCAACACATATAAATTATTACAAATGAGGTTGTTATTTTTTTTCGAGACGGCTAATACTGAGTAGTCTACCACACATAAGATGTGAGGAAATAAATTGGTCAGAACTTGCTAATGTAAAGCAGATATCTTCCTGTAGGCATATAGTGACACATACACTGTGCTGTTCAGGAACTGTCTGTTGAAAAAGTAGCCACTTTCAATCAGACCAAGGTTCTTTTTGAAGTTGTCTTTTTTCTTGCCACTAGCCTGAGGAGTTGGTCATGCAACTGTTCAGTGCCATATGGTGCCAACAGATGCAAGTCTCTCACAGCACCCAGTCACTTAATAGCATCTTCTAAGCAGAGGCGCTTGGTGTGGAGAGTTATGAAGATACAAAACCCAACATATACTAGGTTGGACTAGCATTTCCGTGAGACTGAAAACTAGCAGGTACCAAAAAGGAAACTTATATCCATTCTCCAAGGCAGAAAAGTCAGTCAGAGAGGTTTGTCGTTTGACTTCAAACATATACTCTTAGACATTTCCGGGGTTGATGTGGAAGATTTCAAAACATTCTAACAACTTTTGGTGTGCTTGCCGCGATATAATTTCAATTGTCCAGGACAAAGCTAAGAAGGTACAGAAGCTGATAAAATTACTGAAGAGTACAAGCATTGTAACAACTATGCAGTTCTGAAAACAGCAACAACTTCTGAAGTGAAACACATATTAGTCTTTAGTCTCGATGTAGTAGTTCAAAATAACGTGAAATGCCTAAAAAGTGAAGGATTACATATTTAGAGTATGGGGATTTGCCTTTGTCCGGCCAGTCTTTTATGAAGATCTGAGCCACACCATGTTAAACCCAGAGCCACCTTATCAGACACGAAAACCACAGGAACGCTTCTGCTTGATGCAGCTTCACAGAAATATGATGGGCCCTTTCTTGCATCAAGAAAGGCTACTCATCAGTATTGTGGACATGAATATTAGAAATTTTCTATATGCATGCTGAACACAGCAACACATTGTGAAAGGAATAGGTAACCCCAACTTCTTAAAATAGCTTTGAACACCTTGTAAGGAAATGACCTCACTACCTGAAATGTGGTTCAACAATTTGAACAAAGCCAGTTGTCATTGGTTCACAGAGGTAAGACATCGGATTCACCTCAGCTGACCAGACATTATTAGATTGTCCAGGATCAACTCCACTCGAACTGTAAGCCAATTTGTCTGAAATTGTTTCTTGGAATTGCCTAATTCAACAATTCCAAGTACTGCCAGGAATTCAATTACATTTTAGTCTCTACCTGCTTTAGACTAAAACATAAATGTTTGTTACAGGTGTTGTAAATTTAATGAAGCTTAAAGCATGACTTCATGAATCAGCAAACTTTACCGAAATTGTACAGGACTTAACTGCATGATGCAACAAATAACAATACAACACAGATCGCATTGATGTCCTATTGTCTGCGTTTTCCTATCTACCCATTGTTACTATTGGATCAACCAGTTCGTTGATGTGTTCTGCTTCCAAATTAGATTTCTGCTTGGATTAACCTTTACATGATGCTTGCTAGTTGAGTCTAACATTCTCTTCCTGTGAAGTGCAATTTGCTTGTATTGCAAATTCGAAGTGGATTCCAAATATACCTGGTGATACTGTGATAGATTGTGTCAAATGTAATAGATTGATGTTTGCTTCATTACATTTGGTATCTACTTATGCAGTTTCTTCATTGCAACATACACCCTGCATGACACTATTAAGCCCCATGGGGCTACATCTCATGGTTGCGACTGTAAATGAATTGACATTATTGACACTTGGATGTGACACTGATACGGAGCAGACAAAATACAAATGACAGATGAAAGAAAAAGATGACAATGCATTACTTGACACTCAAGTTGACTCTGTAGGGAAAAAAACCTTTTTCACTTTGAAATCTCATATTATTTGGTGTTAATGACACGAAAATGTAATCCAAGAGAGACACACATGAAACACAAGAAGTATGTACCTGACACAAATGCCAGGGCTTTTTAGTAAAGTTGCCATGGAACTGTTAACCAATATTTATTATTATATTCATCAATATTTCTAGACTGTATATCCTTTTTAGAAATTTTCTGTTGTTGTGAATATGGTGTGGTCATGTGACAGTGTTATATGTTTATACAACATAGCAGCTAAATTGCATGAAAATAAATCATTATATAAATGTCAGAAATTTAAAGCTTTCTAGAGTTCTATTTGTTCACAATTGCAATATATATCAACATCACAATATCGGATAAACAAGTTGACAATTTGGTGAAACCCTAGCTGTGCACTTGCTGGAATCTTGTTCAGAAGATGGAAGACTCACTTCCTCCTGCATGGAGGCTAATTATTGAACATGTAATACCATTTCTCAGACTCGATATTTGATAGCTTATTCTACACACTTCTTGCCGCTCAGTTGCCAGTACTTGGCCTTCTTCAATGGACAGTAAGATGCTATGTCTACTCTTAAAAAATAGTTTGAGCAGTGCCCTGTAAATGATTTGTCACTATTTCATTACCTGTCAAGTGCAGTGAGCATAGGGGAGTCCAATGTGGTATAAATTTTTTTTTGGGAAAAATACCATACTTGATAGAAGGTCAAAAGTTGATGGGATGCCCTGAAGGCAAATATTTGAGTGCAATAGCTAGAGTATGCTAGAGGAGAAAATAAAAGGACACAATATGTTGCATAAGCTGTCACAAAGGGGAGTGCAGCAAGGACAACAGGTTATGCTGCCTAATGGAAAATGGGAAACATCTGTTGCTGTCAGGCTGAATATGTGGAAAGTATGCAAAAGAAGTATGGATGGTCAAATGTTCTTGTCATTCTAATAGACTAAACTATAAACCGAGACTATCAATTGAGTTCCTACCAAGTGCATTTATATCATAAGTATAGGTGGGTCTTCCTGAGATTTCATATACCTCATCAGAAGATAAAGTTTCTCCTGTAAGCCACCAGCCAACTGTCAGGAATCTCAGTGAGTTAAGTGTGGTGTCCTAATCAGCTTTCTGGTATGTCAACTCTGAACACTGGCTGTCCAAGTAACTGCATCAGAACAAGGAATAGCAGAAAGCAAGCAACAACAAAGAAGCTATTCAGTTGGATATAAGGAACTAAAGAAAATACCCAAAATGCAGGAAGAGGGATGGGCTGAACAGATTAACACATCTATCACAACTTAGGCATCATTTGATATTGAAGAGATAGGATGGAATGATCATCAAGTTCATAAAAGCTACAGTCATGATCAAGGGCAAATTAATTTTTTTTTCTTTTTACAAACAGTAGGCCCAATTTAGCCTTCTTCACAAACATGAGTTCAAGGCTAGGTGCATGCACATTTAAGGTCTACTCCCTGCTCTGGTCTCTCACTGGCAAGCGTACAGGCACCTATAACAGTAGAACTCCGACAAAAAAGGCAGACACAGCAACATTTCTACCTAAATCACAGAGCCTCAACATAAGCTGAAATAACTTTGGTAATTGAGCAAAGGAATCTGAATAAAGGGAAAGAGCGACAGAGGCGACAAGGTCATGCTGGCCCATTGGTGTGGTCAATGGGGTCGAGAGGTCACTCTCTTGGTAAGCGACGGTCATCAATAACTTCGACAAGGTCACACTGGGCACAAACAGAAGATTGTAGCCTCAGGGAACAAGAGATTATCCTATTTATCCAAGAATGGCCAAAAAGAAAGCCTTGGGTAGATTTGTGAATCTTTGTCTGCTACTTTTTTCTGGTGATTACTGTGATCTCATCCAACACAGGAAAATAGGACAAGCACATATTTCATATTGAAATAACTAATCCTTCTGACCATGATGTAAGGTAAGAAATATATTCATAATCATCAAGTTAGCCCTGAGACCCGGCATGGCACCCGCATTTCTCCTTGGCTATTAACTAGTTGTCGTGTATCAAACATAACAAAAGGGCATAAACTTGCTTAAGTAGAACACAAATCTTCTGGCAAGCACACGGTGCCACAAGAATGTGCTGTTCAAGGACTGTCAGTTGAAAAAAGTAGCCACTTTCTACCAGACTGATGTTCTCTTGCAGTTTTTTTTTGCCACAATCCTTTACAGTTGGTCATGCAACTGATCAGGACCATATGGCGTCAACATACGCTAGCCTCCCATGGCAGCTAGTTCCTTGATAGCATCTTCTAAGCAGGTGCACTTTATATGAAGAGTAACACAGTTAAGAAAGAACCATACAAACAGGTGGGGCTTCCAGCAACACAGAAAACATGCAGATACCAAAAAATTAGAGAGCTACCTTTATCGCCAATATAAAAATACAAATTCAGCAAAGGCATTGAAGTGCTCATGACACAATGGTTAAAGTCATTCTGGTTTCTTAAGAGCGATTATCTGAGAAAATCAACCCGCGACCGGAATGTGGTACGTCACAGAATCGTTTTATATTTTGTGGGATGGAAGTACTATGGCATGAGACTTCAGAAAAATTTTTTTGGTCCGGTCAGATTATTGGTTGCCATGGTAACCATGGCTTCATTATTTTGGACCAAATCAGCAAATTTGCAAAAAATGAAAAGTCAAAATTACGCATTTTTAGCTCATATTTCCGCCTTAAAAGTGGTAATATATCGCAGCACTACCCATTATGTCTGGAATAGTCACTCTTGAACTGAGTAATGGCATTGTATTTTTAAATCTGGGGTCAATGGGGTCTGTGTAATTACGGCCTAAAAAAGGTATCTTCGAGGCTAAGGAGAATTAAAAAAATTACCCATATTTAAGGGCCTCATATCTTCTATGGAGGTACTAGTTGAGCAAAACCAAGCAGACACATGATGAAACTGACCTTTCCTCTACAAGAATCAATAATAAAATCACGGTGGAACCATAGATTGAGCTTACGAACAAAGGTGGCGCCACCTATGTTTTTGGATATTTTGAGATTTGGCAAAAAAGGCTTTCGATTAAGCGGTGCCACATATACAATTATTGTTTCAGAAATCTCAGATTTATTTTTGGTACATTTCAATTATAAGTCTAACATGGCAGGCCATCACTGTTGCCATGGCAACATTGTAAAGTCAGTAGCAGCGCCCCCAAGTGAGCATGTTTGCCAATTTCCTCAAAAACGCCACTTTTTCATGAAAATAGGCAAGTTTGAAGCCACTGGTACCTGGGTAATTGTAATATATGGCTATATTATATATTGTACCTGGAATGGTCACTCTTTAACTATGAATTGGTATTGTATTTTGAAATCTTGGATTAATAGGGTCTGTGTAGGAAGGGCCCAAGAAATCTATGATCGAAGCTAAGAAAATTGAATAAAATTTCACATTTTTAGAGCTTTTTAGGGGCTCATATCTTCTATGGAGGTATTAGCTGGTGGAAACAAAAGGTACAAACTATGAAACTGACCCTCCTCTAAATGAATCAATAATAAAATCACGGTGGAACCATATATTTAGCTTACAAATGAAGGTGGCGCCATCTATGTTTTTGCATGTTTTAAGATTTTACGAAAAACGCTTACAATAAAGTCATGCCACATATACAATTATTGTGTCAGAAATCTCAGATTTCTTTTTTGGTACATTTGATTTGTTACTCAAATATGGTAGGCCAGCATTGTTGCCATGGCGGCATTGGTATGCCAGCAGCAGCGCCCCCAAGTGAGCATGTTGCCAGTTTCCTAAAGAACGCCACTTTTTCATGAAAATAGGCAATTTCTAAGCCACTGGTACTTTGGAAATGGTAATATAAGGCTAAATTATACATCGTGCCTGGACTGGTCACTCTTTAACTATGTATTGGTACTGTATTTTGAAATCTTGGATTAATGGGGTCTGTGTTAGAAAGGCCCAAGAAATCTATGTTTGAGGCCAAGAAAATCGCACAAAATATCACATTTCTAGAGCTTTTTGGGCGCTCATATCTTCTATGGAGGTATTAGCTGGTGATAACAAGGCTACACATTATGAAACTGACTTTCCTCTTAATGATTCGATAATAAAATCATGGTGGAACCATATATTGAGCTTACAAACGAAGGTGGCGCCATCTAGGTTTTTGCATATTTTGAGATTTCGCCAAAAAAGGCTTTCAGTGAAGTTGTGCCGCATATATAATTATTGTACTTGATATCTGCAGTTTTTTTCGGGTACATTTCATTTTTTGTCCTAACATATATATAGCAGGTCATCAACATTGTCATGACTGCATTACTAAGTCAGCAGCAGCGTCCCCATGTGACCATGTTTGCCAATTTCCTCAAAAATGCCATTTTACATGAAAGGATAAAGATTGCTTGAGTCGAACATTTGGAGGTATCACTTTGATTCGGACACTTTGCCCGATCCATTAGCCAAGAGATTGCTATCCAAGTACTGTATTAAGTGCAAGTATTTTGTTCATGACTTCCTTTGTGATCAAAATCATCAGCACTGATATTATCTTAGCATACTCATAGTGTGTTTTTCATATCCTTAAATTTAGGTTCAAATGAGCGGTTGTGTCGAAATCGTATGCTGAACATCGTTAGACAACACAATTTTCTGAGTTCTAATTGTTCAATAATTTTCAAATCTGTCACAGACCTCACTGCTGGTCTTACAATGCATATTGGTAACTTTTGTGAAATATAGTTCACATTTCGCCATATAGCAATAATTCTAGTGAGTTCTTTTTGAAACTTCAGTTCACTCATTGCTCTTCAATAGAAAACTCACCAATGAAAATATTGGTTTTGTTGCATATTGAATTGAATTATTCTTATGAAATTTTAACATAATCGGTACAAGACTTCCAAAAGCTCTCCATTGAATGTTTTTGGAAAAAAATATTAAGGATAAAGCAGATTTTGATGAAGGTGCATTTTGATACTACAAGAGGATGTACGGTTTTAAGCCATTTTGCAATGTTGCGTTTTTAATGGTGCTCAGTGTAAGTCAGAAAAAGTTGTATTTCAGTCAAATTGAAGGATCTTTCACAGGCCTGTGGTGATGATTTGACTTGAATTTGTGTACCACTTAGTTGGGACTGAGGTCAATCTACCTCTTGCTCTAACGTGGACTTTTTCAAATAAAAAGTTCTTAAACAGCAGCAGATCCAATGTCTTTTTAAAAGAAAGAGCTGTCCGACGCAAGCATACCCTTAGCCTCTTATGATTCGTATCTGTAACCTCCATATTGTCTGTTTTGAAAATGCTCAATTTTCTACTAATTCGAGTCAGAGAAAATGTTTTTAAAATTTGATGTGCTGGTTGATTTCTACAATATACTTTTCAGACACCAGGAATCTTACCCAGTGGAAATCAGGCCTCATAAAGAATGCTTTGGCCAAATTTCATAAAATTCTTATCTATTTGAAATTTTGTGTGAAGTGTGAGATTCAACTTTAAGAATACCTAAAATTAGAAGAGCAAATAACATATTGATATGGGGTAACAGGTCTAAATATAAATTAAATTGAAAATATTGTTGGAAAGAAACAGTTTTCATTAAAAATTTAAATTTCTTGTTATATTTGTCGGTGAGAACCAGTGTCTCGAATTGGGCCATTTTCAAGAAAAAAAGGCATTTTTGAGGAAATTTGTCTTGGGGGTACGGTTGACAAGCAACAGTGATAGACTGCCATGTTAGGGCAACAAATGAAATGGTACATATCATGTACCAGAAAATAATCTGAGATTTCTGACACAGTAATTGTATGTGTGGCACCACTTTACTGCAACCCTTTATTGCAAGATCTCAAAATGTGCAAAACATAGGTGGCGCCACCTTTTTTCATAAGCTCAAACTATGGTCCACCATGATTTTATTGTTGATTAATGTAGAGGAAAGGTCAGTTTTATCATGTGTACCCCAAATTTCCCCTTGCACACCAATAGAAATATGAGGCTTAAAACATGTGCAATTTCATTCCCGTTTTTTAGCCTCAAACGCAGATTTCTTTGGCCCTTCTGACACAGAGCCCATTTATCCAAGAGCTCAGAATACAACACAAATACACTTGTTAAAGAATGACCAGTCCAGGCACAGTACTAGATATAGCCATATATTACCATTTACCAGGAACCAGTGGCTTCAAACTTGCCTATTTTCATGAAAAAGTGGCATCTTGAGTTTTCTAAAACAAAAATTGTATATATGGCATTACTTCATTGAAGGCCTTTATCGGAAAATCTCAAAATATGCAACAACATGAATGGTGCCACCTTCATTTGCAAGCTCAATATATGGTTTCACCATGATTTTATTATTAATTCATTCAGAGGAAAGGTCTGTTTCATAATGTTTACCTTTTGTTTCCACCAGCTAATACCTCTAGAGCTCTAAAAAGGTGATATTTTGTGCGATTTTCTTGGCCTCAAACATAGATTTCTTGGGCCTTTCTAACACAGACCCCATTAATCCAAGATTTCAAAATACAATACCAATACATAGTTAAAGAGTGACTAGTCCAGGCACAATGTATAATTTAGCCATATATTACCATTTCCCAGGTACCAGTGGCTGAGAAATTGCCCATTTTCATGAAAAAGTGGCGTTTTTGAGGAAACTGGCAATATGCTCACTTGGGGGCGCTGCTGCTGGCATACCAATGCCGCCATAGCAACAATGCTGGCCTACCATATTTGAGTAACAAATCAAATGTACCAAAAAAGAAATCTGAGATTTCTGACACAATAATTGTATATGTGGCATGACTTTATTGTAAGCGTTTTTCGTAAAATCTTAAAACATGCAAAAACATAGATGGCGCTACCTTCATTTGTAAGCTAAATATATGGTTCCACCGTGATTTTATTATTGATTCATTTAGAGGAAAGGTCAGTTTCATAGTTTGTACCTTTTGTTTCCACCAGCTAATACCTCCACAGAAGATATGAGCCCCTAAAAAGCTCTAAAAATGTGAAATTTTATGCAATTTTCTTAGCTTCAATCATAGATTTCTTGGGCCCTTCCTACACAGACCCTATTAATCCAAGATTTCAAAATACAATACCAATTCATAGTTTAAGAGTGACCATTCCAGGTACAATATATAATATAGCCATATATTACCATTACCCAGGTACCAGTGGCTTCAAACTTGCCTATTTTCATGAAAAAGTGGCGTTTTTGAGGAAATTGGCAAACATGCTCACTTGGGGGCGCTGCTACTGACTTTACAATGTTGCCATGGCAACAGTGATGGCCTGCCATGTTAGACTTATAATTGAAATGTACCAAAAATAAATCTGAGATTTCTGAAACAATAATTGTATATGTGGCACCACTTAATCGAAAGCCTTTTTTGCCAAATCTCAAAGTATCCAAAAACATAGGTGGCGCCACCTTTGTTCGTAAGCTCAATCTATGGTTCCACCGTGATTTTATTATTGATTCTTGTAGAGGAAAGGTCAGTTTCATCATGTGTCTGCTTGGTTTTGCTCAACTAGTACCTCCATAGAAGATATGAGGCCCTTAAATATGGGTAATTTTTTAAATTCTCCTTAGCCTCGAAGATACCTTTTTTAGGCCGTAATTACACAGACCCCATTGACCCCAGATTTAAAAATACAATGCCATTACTCAGTTCAAGAGTGACTATTTGAGACACAATGAGTAGTGCAGCGATATATTACCACCTTTCAGGTGGAAATATGAGCTAAATATGCATAATTTTGACTTTTCGTTTTTGCCAATTTACCTCATTTGGCCCTAAATAATGGAGCCATGGTTACCATGGCAACCAATAATCTGACAGGTCCAAAATTTTTCTCGAGAACTCCTATCCCATAATACTTCAATCCTACAAAGTATGAAACGATTCCGTGACGGGGCACATTCCAAATTTTCTGAAAATCGGTTGATTTTCTCAGATAATTGCTCTTAAATTTTAACTAAACTGATGTTTATATTTTTTACTCATATGGGCGTCCGACATGGCCATAAAATAGGACAACACAGAATAGTTCATGTTAACAACAAAAGAAAGAGAGTGTGAGTTTGTTTTACGTGCTATCAACACCAGTGTGCTTTACACGGGAAAGTTCCAAGTAGGGCTGAAATCAATTTAGGACTCAAACCAAATGGATCAGTGTGATATAACTGGTTAATTCTAAACATGCTATTTATGCATGATCTACTTATTTACTGATTATAATTATATTCGAAGGTGAATCCACTCTTAAAAACTCAGATTTGCTTCGAGCAGAAACGACAGACAGAAAGGTTTGTCATCTAACTTCAATCATATACTCTTAGACATTTCCAGGGGTGATATTGAAGGTTTCAAAACATTCTAACAACTTCTGGTGCTTGATATAAAGTAATTTCACTTGTCAAGGACATGTTTACTTAGAAGGTGCAGATACTGGTAAAGTAACTGAAGAATGCAGGCATGGCAACAACTATGTAGTTCTGAAAATAGCAACAACTTCTGAAGTGAAAATGCATACTAAACTTAACAATGTGTTTCATATCAGTGAAGTAGAAAAAATTAAATCTCACAACAATGCTTCTGCTACGTAAATCCCACTTCACAAAAATGAGATGGTCTCTTTTGATCACCAAGAAAAGTATTGTGGACATGATAATTGAAGAATTTCTACATGTACGCTGTAGATAGCAACACAGTGACTGGAATACGCGACACCAGTTTCTAAATACAGATTTGTACACTTTACAAGGAAATGACCTTTATTCCTGAAAATATGATTCAGCAATTTAAACGAAGCCAATTGCCGTCGGTTCACAGAGGTAAGACATCGGATTCACCTCAGCTGACCAGACATTATTAGATTATCCATGTTCACCTTAACTGGAACTGAAAGGCAATTTACCAGAAACTGATTCTTGGAATTGCCTAATTCAACTGTTCCACAAGACCTCACAGGAATTCAATACGATTTACACTCTTAACTGCTTAAACTAAAACATAAACTTTGATACATACATGTATATTTGATTTTAATGAAGCTTGAAGGATGACAGTGTGTATAAGTAAATTGTATCTAAATTGTAAAGCACTTAACCATAATATTAGGATGCAACAAATTACAATACAACACAGATCAATTTCATGTACTTTCGCCAGCGCGTTGATCTCTCCCTTTGATCACCATCAGATCAGCCGGCTCATTGATGTCTTCTGCTTCCAAATTAGGTTTCTGCTCGGATTAACCTTTACATGACATTTGCTAATTGAGTCTGATACCATCCTCTGAAATGCCATCTGTTTGTAATAGAAAATGGAATTGGCAAAAGGTTAAGATAGGAATGTGTTCAACAAAACGATAGAGATGTTTAGAAGCACAATGAATAGTGACATAGCTGAGTAGTAAAGTATTGTTAAATTTTTTTGATTTCTTTCCAGGAAAGAAATTATCTACCAAATTTATATTAATCAGTGTGCTGAGTGTTGGATTTTGATGAATCTGAAAAATGAAAATATGAAAGAGAATTTTTTTGTCGCAAGATGATATTTTAGCTTGCTATAATTCACATGTATTGATTGGTCACTCTTGAGGCAGATAAAGTGTCATATTTGGTTGATGGGATGTCGTTTTCATTGATGGACAAATGAAAAAAAAGGTGTAGGACAAATATGGCATCTCAAAGTACACACCAGGGGTACGTGCCAATATCTACAACTCATCTTTTTCATAAATAAGGCAGCTGTTACTCCACACTAGCCACACTGGGATTAAGAAATTACCACAGGTGGCTTCATATAGATGACGTGTAGTTGAGAACTCTTTTAGAAATCGGTTTGTGATAATGTCTTCCTTTCAAAAGAGCTATTTAAAGCTATTTTAATATGCTATAGAATCCAAAGAAGATGGGATGGTTTTGGTGAAGAAGACGAAAGTATCCCCAAGATCTTGTTCTGCACTGATTTCTCATTTTCTCGTGAACAATGCTGACCTTTTGTGGAATTCCGCAGAATACAGACCCTTGATAACTTTTAAATATCTATTTCTTTATTCAACTTACAGCAGTTCCGAACTTGCTAAGGAGCATACCCTGACTGCTTCTGCCAGATTATGTTAAACCGATTATTTCCTGAAGCTGGTAGAACTTATCAGAGTATGTTAAAGTGCTATAACAAATGCTTGGTAGTAAAACCTGGCACTGTAATGTAATGAAGTTATAATGACTTCTGAGTAATTTTCAGAAAATGGCTAATTGTACCACATATCTGCTTTATTTGACTATCATTGTAACCCATCATAAGTTTAATTAAAAGATTCCCATTTATACCAATACACCTTTATCTTCTGGAATCAAGAAGGTTGTACGGTCCCAATTGCACACACTCCTTCAAAGTTAATACACATTAATCTTCCTCCCCCCTCCCAAGGGATAAATCTGAGATAATTTATGTCGTTTTGACAACCATCTTCCTTCAAAGTAAGATTCAAGACCTGGTTTTGACGGAAGAAATCGAAGACAGATCAATCATCTATTCCCTAAACACCTTATCAAGCTGTCAAAGCAGTGATTAGTAAATCATAAAATTCCCAGCTGGTTCAAAGAGATACTGTGGGTTGAATACAGTTATCATTGTAGAAAGTTGAGGAATCCATAGCAGATGCCCACTGGTGAAACCTCCTTCTCATTTGAGATAAAATTCATTATCAAATGTCAAGGAAATGTTCATCCAAATAGAAACTGCATCAGGAGGTATAGCTGACCAGTTATCTGCAATATTTGAAGTGCTTGAGGTACAGCACAACATTACATTACTCATTTTCTGATTCCCATGCTGTCAGGAAGATTTTGTTATCAGAGGTAATATATAACAAATGGAATTAAGTGCAATGTGATTATAAAATAAATGCCAAATTCTATCTCAAACAAAACTGACTTTCATTTTCAGCTAAGTCAAGACAGAAAATCTAATGATGCACACCAAAGTATTGTGGTGAATCCAATGCTTGCCTTACTTCTACAAATTAAAGACAGCTGGCTTTATATGAAATGGCATGTTTTCATGAAGCGTGATTCGGGCTGTATCTGGGCACTTGGCAAATGCTGATTAGGACAGGTCGAAGACATGTCAATGAGGTAGTTTCCTGGCACATGATATGTTGAGCAGTATGATATTCTTTGTTGAGCCATTCATTCACGCTGTTATTTGTCTTGGACCCTTGATAAACATCCAATTGATGTGTACAAAACATCTATGAGTGCCTTTTTCTGGCTTGATGAAAGGGTCCCTCTCCCAGATTGTGAAGGCGCATTAATAAGAATTATTGTTGGGGTGCTTGTAGGCATAAAGACTGTTTACATGAGAAACAACTGGCCAATGGTCGCCAAACTGGTTTGTGCAAGCTACATCTTGGAATAAAGCAAATATCGTGCTTCTTATGGTTTTCTAGAATGCTTTTACCATAGTCAGTAAAAATAGTGTGCATCTAGACTTATAAAAGTTTAGCTATTGTCAGAACTATTTTTCACACCAGCACTTTGACGTGAAACTGGTATCAGCTCATGAA
The DNA here is from genome assembly GCA_026936325.1 of Platynereis dumerilii. Classification (NCBI taxonomy): domain Eukaryota; kingdom Metazoa; phylum Annelida; class Polychaeta; order Phyllodocida; family Nereididae; genus Platynereis; species Platynereis dumerilii. The sequence goes on along the minus strand of JAPTHN010000018.1, from coordinate 3,384,706 downwards.
CTTAGAAATACGTTGCATAAAGGTTTGATGTTGTGCTGAGTGCATCAGTAGTCATTGGTACGCATTGAACAACTTCTTGAAAGAGAATACTCTTGAAAGTCTCTTTTGAGGCATAAACATCTTTAAACCTTGCAAGTGATTTTGAGTAAAGGCCTGAAAAGCCTTGTAATGTAAACTTTTTTGGAAATGTAGACTTTTTTGTAGTCCTCTACACAGACCAAGTCTGTCTTAACAATTACACCCTTGGCAGGCCTTTTCAAGCATAAGCCTTTCTCAACTCTCCAAAGAGCATACAGCAAGGAGAAATTTAAGCATAAAAAATGCTAAGTTGTTCTACAATTGCCATTACAGCCTATGTCCAATGACCCATTTACACCCGGGTGAAGTGAAGCAAAGAGTTTTGGAGGTTCTGCTCAGTTCCTCAATGCCATGGTTGAGAGTCGAACCTGCAATGTCTCAGTTACCAGGCGAGCATCTTATCCACTAGGCCATTGCACCTCTCTTACGGCTTACATAAATGTTGTTGGATGTCCTCATCAAAATTGTTTCAAAAGACTGACATCCTCGGCCACTGCTGAGAACAGTCTTCAAAATATTTTATAAATTATGCAACTTTTAAAAAGCTATGTTGTAAAATTTTGAAGGCTGGGAGTCAACCTTATATCTCACACTGTATTAATAAGGTATTTTGTGACACATGGATATTTCTCAGCTTGACCTTTTGCCTTGGCCAATTAGTCTGACACAAGAAAGGTGACTATTCCCTTTGGGGCAGTTTCAGAGCAAGTCACTTTGAGAGTCATTCCATTTTTCCTTGTGGAATATCTCTTTTTTTAACGATTGCTAGTCCTTTGAAGAGTGTCAACACCACGTGTCAAGAGTGTCACTTCATTTATTGTCACAGACAGAGCCTCTAATGCCCACACTTGGTGTTGCATACCTATAGGTCTGCTACGGTAATGTCACGCCCAGAAAATAATCTACCTCATAGAGAGGAGAGCTCCAGTCGCTCAGAATGAGCAAATACTGCAATATTAGCATGGAGAGACATGTGCCGGGACAACAAAGTGGGTTACCCCTGACCTACAGGATGCGCAGAAGTTTGCTTCATTGGTTTTGTCTCTCAGCCTTCCTGTCTTCCTCTCTCTTACATGTTCATTGGTATTCCTTTCTTTCGCTTTTCTACCATACTTTCTCAACTAAATAACAATGATGCCATTTCAAACAGTGATACATTGCATGAAGAGAGGCTTTATTCTGCATCTGACTTACTAGGGGACCTTTTACCATAGTTTGTTGAGGCCGTCCGGACAAAAAAAAACACTCATCTGTTTTCGATTCTTGGACATTGACTCTTGGAATCTTAGTTGAAAGCTAAATTTATTCAGATAGTTCATTCCAGATGTACCCCGCTTAGGATGTCTTTTAAACAATGAATATTCATGAGGTTTTCAAAAAAAGTGCCCTTCGGATAGGGGTGGGCTCTCATCCATACTATCATATTGGTCTATCTACACCCTTTAGGGTAATCTATATGCTAGTAGGTTTCATCTTGAAAGGTCGTGAAATACTGTTGCAGATCCTACAGTCATTTCTTTCTTGGTCTCCACTTTCAGAGGTGCAGACCAACTCAAGTTTCTTGTAGAAAAACTCCAAATTTCCATTAGGAAATTGAGATGCCATTGACATTGTAGCAAAAAAACCTGGGGCTGAGAACGGATTTGATTTTTCATTGCCCTTGACAGACCGCAAAGACTTTATTTCATTAAGTTCAATGGATGAAAACTCTATTGTCAAGGAAAGAGTCTGACTGGTGAATATTGAACTGTGCCAGTTCCCCTGTCAAGCCTTGATGTTTGTCAAGTGGTATCTCCTGAATCTGTTTCAACTTGTCTTTCATCTACAGAATGCCATTAAGGTGCTGTGTTAAATTGGCTGAATACAATAGAACTGAAAGGCCTGCAGGACACCACAGTATTGATTCCAGTTCTGTGTGACCTTCTGAAGGACAGAAGAATTAGTTTCTTAGTATATTTTCACAAAAATTGATCAAACTGTGATTCTCCAACTATCATATATTTACTCATTTGTACTATATTTTAACTATAACTATTTAGTATCCACTCAATCATTTTGATACCTACTAAAATAATGACCTTTTCAGTTGTGATGGGGGAGCGAGCTGTTGGTGTTACCCCCCCCCCCCCTGCCCAAGGCAAACCCCTTTCTTGGAGATATGGAAACAAAAGAATGGCCAGTGTCATGTGCTGACAAACCAATTGAAATCGACAACTCATTATTGAGATTTAGTCTCAGCATAGAAATGACAAGACTTTCTCAGAAAAGTATTAGTGATCTTTTAGCGAGGTGTTCTAGACAATTTGGCCTACACTCCCTCAGGGTACAAGAATAACCTTGGAATGCTACAACAAAGAAATCTAGGCAGTTATTTCATTTTCATACCAACAGGAAGACCAAGACCACAAGAGCAAACACAATGGAATGATGTCACAATTCCAATTGTTTAGATGATATATTTGCCAGACGAAATCATCACAATCATAACATCAACATTGACAACAATGGCTTACTCCATTGACACAAGCAATAGAATAGGACATTTTGACCTTGTCACCTCTGCCTCTCTTTCCTTTTCTTCAGACGCCGTTGCTCAATTACATTAGTTATTTTAGCTTACCTGCCAGAACGTGGTGTGATTTTGATAGTCATGTCACAATGTGTGTGAGACTTTATTCGGAAACACAACAGGTCAACCAATCTGGATATTATGGAAATAATATCACTGTTGAAGAATTATTGAAGTACTTACAGAAATTGTGGTGGCCATCCTATCCAATACATTGAAATGATATGGCAATTTGTGTTTGGGTAACCTGTGGCCTCAGTGATGACTCATAAGTGGTGTGACTCGTCCATTGACTTGACTTGTCCTGATACACTGTGTACCGTTTGCTCTATGCGAAGCGACCCAGTTAATGCTTGGGTTTGGCTTCAGTCAATGCTTTAGACAGTTTAACAGATGTTTTTTGTGCCTTAAGTGAAACTACATCTTTCATGCAAATTCAATCAAATGTCAATATAGCCAGTATGCTAGATTATATTCTCACCTGTACAGTGCATATTTTTATATATCAAAATATTTTTTGTTGTCAAAGATTACATGATTCTAATAAGAGGGACTTCGGAACAACTGGACTATTTTGTGCATTTTTTGATAAAATTGGGTACATATACTATGTTTGAGGCTAAAATATTCTCTAATGTGCTTCACTATGTTGGTATGGATGTATTTGTAATGTATCCTTAAGCTTGCAATGAAAACATTCTACTGAAACATAGTGTTTTAGTTGAGGTTTGGCTTAGAACTTACGGGTTTGGCTTTTTTGAACGCAGGTGTTGTAAATGTGTATGGGTTTTATGCTTATAATATTTTGGTTTGGCGTGTCAATAGTAACCGACCTCTGTTGTTGCATTTAGCAATATGAACAAATGCAGAATAGCTAGATGCGGCCAACATTTTCAATCTTAAAATAAAATCTGCATTTTTGGTAAAGTCAACCCTTTTACCCTTACCAATTCACATAGTTTCCATCACATAACTTTGGGTATAGGCTACGGTTTATCATGTAAAATTTGGAAATCAGTTAATACTGTATCACTTCGTATTTGAAACATGTATTACTATATCACCAGATACCTTAGGATAAGCACAATGACACATTTATCCCCGTACCTTAATGTCAGCACAAATACCACCAAATGAACAAATTTATTAATACCAATGAGCATTAAACATTACTAATCATCATCTTCAATTAAAGGTAGTAATTCCGCCGATTCTATGTAACATTAAACATGCATTTACAGATCATAAACTGATAGATTTAAAGTACAGTATACACTTCCAATCAACATAATTACATGTTTTCCATAATTAAGTGAGTTTATTTGATTGTGAAGCCTTAAACTACCTAAGGTAAGCCCTGCATTTCTTGATTAGTACAGAATAACAATATTTTTTCACGGCATGAAAACTGTTTGTGTACATTTTTGAAAGAATCATATATATAGCTTTGAATGACAGTAAAGTAAACTTGGTTGTATGGATAGGCTTAATATGATTCTTATCTTTCTGTTGGACAGTATTTTATTTAGGCGACATACAAGCTTTATAACTAACTGTGATTTTACAGCTGCATGTAATTTCACAAGTGATAAGTATTACAAAATACAGCATGTATATTTGGAATTACAGGTGATTTCATTAGCATGCGATTCTGGTCATTCACACTTGGCTGTGAGGAATCAATGCTAAACAAGCACTTGCTACGTTTGATATAATCAGCTGTGTGACGTTTTGTCAGGTCTAAACCAATCAGATCAACCAAAAATGCCATGTATTTTGTGGGTTAGGAACCTTAGAATCGCGTACTAATGAAATCGCCTGTAAGTGGTATTATATTTTATCATACTTTTCAAGACATGCCTGCTGTAGTATTGTCATTAATTATCAAACAAATTTGAAAGATCATTCAAATATCACAACTGCATTAATCACCATAACTCATGTTGTGACATGCGCTCTTGAGAAAATTATCCCTAGCAAGGCACAGAAGAGAGAAGCATGACCCACAAGAACATCTGTGCGAAACGTGTGGCTCCAAGTTCTCAAGCCAGCGCCTTTTGACATTTCATTCAAGAAGGCCCATAGAAAGATTCAGCTGGAGTTTCAAGCCTAACTGATTTTCATTTTCTTGCCCACTTTGAAACTGAGTGAAACAGCCACTAATGACAACAATACCAGCCGACACACTATACAGGAAAAAACTGACAATTCCGTTTTTTGCACATATTTGTTATACTAGTTGTCTTCATATTACAGCCGACTCATGTGACCACATGCTCACCATTGACAGATTTCAATTGGGTCTGACACATTGGTCTGACACCTTCTGTTCATTTCTTGTTGATTTTTTACCTTTTTATCCAAATACCAACAAATTGCACTGCCTTCTCGACATGTTTCTATTACAGTTTCCTCTTCCATTCAGCTCTCTTTCCCATTGTGGTTGCCATCCCATAATAGTCCTACATTTGTTTACTATCCTACTGCAGCCAAATTCCAGACAAATGCACATGTATGGCTATATTGCCAACTTGGGTCAAGTCGAAGCACATAGCCTTACTGCCCTAGCAACAATTGAACGTATAAATAATTAGACAACAGACAAGTTGCTTTCCATTTTCAATTGTGTATACCTATTGCTCTTTACTTTTTAAACGCAATCGACATTCACAATTCCCTCTCAAATCTCAACCAATTTTGGCAGGCCTAATCAGCTGATTACTTCAGTCATTAGTACAATATGTAAAATTATATGTACATGCAGTGCACAGACTAGGTTTACCTTGCATACTTCATACAAAGTTTTATCATTGCAGGCCCTTTCTGCTATTCAAAGCCGCAGCCTTCACAGAACCTTCCTTAACCATCTCCTTCTTCTCATAAAATCATTTCAAAAGCACAGGTTTCCTTCCTCTTTAATTATCCTTTGCTGCACTTTCAATGGGCTTAACTAGTTTGTACATATTAGTGAATGCAACAAAAGGGGTCAGTTATATTGACAGGCCAAACCAAAAAATTATAAGTATGAAACCCATACATATTTACAACACCTTCGTTCAAAAAAGCCAAACCCGTAAGTTCTAAGCCAAACCTAAACTAAAACACTATGTTTCAGTAGAATTTTTTCATTGCAAGCTTAAGGATACATTACAAATATATCCATACCAACATAGTGAAGCACATTAGAGAATATTTCAGCCTCAAACATAGTATATGTACCCAATTTTATCAAAAAATGCACAATATATAATAGTCCAGTTGTTCCAAAGTCCCTCTTATTAGAATCACGTAATCTTTGACAACAAAAAATATTTTGATATATAAAAATATGCACTGTATAGGTGAGAATATAATCTAGCATACTGGCTATATTGACATTTGATTGAATTTGCATGAAAGATGTAGTTTCACTTAAGGCACAAAAAACATCTGTTAAACTGTCTAAAGCATTGACTGAAGCCAAACCCAAGCCTTAACTGGGTCGCTTCGCATAGAGCAAACGGTACACAGTGGATAGCATTGCAAGTACAGGATATGACCTCACTAACTACTCATGAGTAAAGAGAATAACATTGCATGGAAGAGAAATCACTTCAGGTTCAATCCAGTGCATTGTTGTAAGCATTTGCAATTCACCTACTGTAAGCATCAATCTTGTTAGCACACTGTTGAAACAACACAGACAATAAAAAAGTTTCTGAAAAGCAACAGGTTCTGCTACTTCACATGCCCATGACTGGCGCTCGTAACAACTTCATGTTCAATGGTTTAATGTAGAGCCCAGCCTCTGCTTCTTAATGCTAACATATGAAACTACCACAGGATGAGAATGTATGGTATGTGCCACTAATGTAGCTGAATGTAACATAGAATTTCTGGTAAGGGAAAGAGTAAAGAATGGTTTACAAAATTCATGGATGTCTAAAGTCATCTTGGCTGATATCTTGTTTGTCAGATCTCCTTACAGATATTCAGTCATTGAACATTGATACAAATGCGGCAGACAAAAATAACAATGAAGTCGATAAGGCTATTTCTGCATGATCTATGTGCTTGTGAGTAATCATTATGATTACATATTAGTAGAATAATTAGAACTGGACTCAAGTACCAATTCCAAAACACAATAGAATTGTGTCGCCTGCCTCAATATAGCCCACTAAGGTGCTGCAGAGGCGTAAAACGCCAACAAACAAATCTTCCTCTCTAGAAGGAAACACAAAGGTAAAACTTGAAAATGAGATATCTGTTGGACCCATCTCGCTTTTGTGGAAAATGTAATGGACTACTATCAGGACCCATCCCATTATTATGAGTACTCATTCTTTTATACAGCGTAATATCAAATATACTTTGCACTCCACAACTGTGGTTGTAGTGAACTTTCTGCATACTTCCTGCTTCTTTTAGCATGACAGTAGCGGATGTTTCGGTTATTCCATCAAGCAGCATAACCCTCTGTCCTTGTTTTCTGTACATTGCAGGAAATTTAACACAAAAACAAATGTTGTTAAGCCATCAAGTTTAATGCAAGGCATTATGTACAAATATAGATATTTCTCTCCTTCTGGTCTTTGAAAAAGGAGAGGTAGTGAGCAATGTTAAGAACAAGTATTCTAAGGAGAATAGTATCACACGATGTCATACATTTAGCTTCATTGCCTTGAATAAGTAAATGAGACTTCTACCAGGGGGACAAGATTCAATCAAGTGCAGATCTGAGGATTCTCCTAATTGGAAGCTTGAATTTCTGATATCTGCTTCATGGTTATTGTTACTTGCTTCAAGTATTTGAATTTCTTATAGAAACTTCACCTGCCACTTGATTTCGTACACGAATTTAATGACTTGATGCACAATGGAAATCCTTCAGAAGTAGTTCAAATTCAGTAGTGCTCCAAAAAAGACCACTCCTAGCCTTATCCCAAGTGAAGTTTCAGTCAAGTTCAGTCAAACTTGATAAATATTCATCATTCAAAAGGACGCCCCTCGGGATCGATCTAGGATGAATTATCTGAGTTTAGCAGTCTTCATTATTCAAAGAAAGACCTATGAGGTGCAGCTGTTCTCAAGAATCGAAAAGCTGATCAATTCTGACACTCCCTGATCCCTGATCGAGTTGTCAGATCTGTGATTAGGAAGTCCTCCCAAGCTGTTCCAGATAGATACTATAAGGTAAATGAGATAGCAAGCAAATAAATATCACAATTAGTTTGCGATAGGTCAGACCCAAATTGATTTTTTATCAGCAATTTTCACAAAATGTTACAGACTTTACATCAATGATAAATAGTCTAATAATCTATAACCTAGGAGTCGTCAAAAAGTTATTTCTTCAAGCGAAACCAGCCGAGAGCCTGAGGCAGTCATTTGACAAGCTGCTTCTAGGTCTCTTTGCTGAAATGGACTTTGTGATTGTGAAAAATAGAAAAACATCAGTCAGTACAGACAGAGTTGATAAAGGTGAATTATGATTAGGAACCATGGGGAATCCGAATTTTACACTTACCAGATGTTTTCAACCACTCACAACTAAAAAAAGTAATTGCCAAGGTCAGTTTAACCATTTTGCAGATAGTCCCCTGTCTTTGGATCTCTAAGAGCACTGGCTATAACAGTGATTAATTGTACAGAAATCATTCCTGGTGTCCTTCATTGAGCCACTGTTCCTACTAAACTTCTCTTGTGGCCATTATTATATTTTCAGTCCATTTGTTCACAGTGTCAAGATTCCATCATAGCAATCTGATACTCCACTCTTAGCAACACATCAAGGGCTGATCTTGAAACCATAATCCAACAAAATCCTCTCAACAGTTGCACTGAGCAAAATGAATATGAATACATTTTCTGGTCAAAACATGATATCAAGGATTGAAAACCTTTGTGAAATGCTGGCTGAAAGCAAGTAAAACTGCAAAAGATGAAAACATTAGCATCAGTGACTAACATCTATATTAAATATAATGTCGAAAAATAAAAAGCAAAGTATAGAGTTCAACAATGCCAGTATGACTGCAGTTCCTTCAGGTTCATTGCGTGCCAAGCACGTGCCAAATGCAGTCTCTGTTCAGCAAGAGCATCCTCTCAAATGCCATCTGTTTGTAGTAGAAAATGGAATCGGCAAAATGTTGTGAGAGGAATGTGTTAACATAAAGATGGATGGATGATTAGGCTTTATGTCCTGTGTTTATGCACATGGTAGGCTAATTAGGATGGAAGGAAGACTGTTAGACATAAAGATAGAGAAGCAAAATGATTATTGACACAGCTGAGTAGTCAAATATTGTTTTGCTTTTGTTTCTTTCCAAAAAAGAAAGGATCAACCAAATGTACATGAGTGCAATCAGTGTTGGATTCTGATGAATCTAAAAAATTAAAAAATATTATAGAAGAGAACTTACTTCGCAAGATGATATTTTAGCTAACTATAATTCACTTGTATTGATTGGTCACTCCAGAGGCAGATAAAAGGGTCAAATTTGGTTGGATGGGATGCCGTTTTCATTGATGGACCAATGAAAGATGGGCAGGAAAAAAGGTGTAGGACATCTCTAGCATCTCAAAGTACACACCAGGGGGATGTGCCAATATCTACAACTCATCTTTTTCATAAATATGGAAACTGTTACTCCACATTAGCCGCATTGGGATTAAGAAATTACCACAGGCGGCTTCATATAGATGATGTGTAGTTGAGAACGATTTTAGAAATCGGTTTGTGATAATGTTTTCCTTTCGGAAGAGATATTTTAGGCTATTTTAATATGCTATGGAAACCAAAGAAGATGGGATGGTTTTGATGAAGAAGACGAAAGTATCCCCAAGATATTGTTCTGCATTGATTTCTCATTTTCTCTTGAACAATGCTGACCTTTTGTGGAATTTTGCAGAATACAGACCCTTCATAACATTTAAAGATTTATTTCTTTATTCAAACTTACAGCAGTTCCAAACTTGCTAAGGAGCATACTCTGATTGCTCCGCCAGATTATGTTAAACTGATTATTTCCTGAAGCTGGTAGAACTTATTAGAGTACGTTAAAGTGCTATAACACATGCTTGGTATTAAAACCGAGCACTGCAATGTAATGAAGTTATAATGACTTCTGAATAGTTTTCAGAAAATGGCTAATTGTACCACATATCAGCTTTATTTGACTATCATTGTAACGCATCATAAGTTTAATTAAAAGATTCCCATTTATACCAATATATCTTTATCTTCTGGAATCAAGAAGGTTGTTTGGTCCCAATAGCACACACTCCTTCAAAGTTAATACACATTAATCATCCTCGCCCCTCCCATGGGATAAATCTGAGATAATTTATGCCCTTTTGACAATGGTCTTCCTTAAAAGTAAGATTCAAGAGCCCAGTTCGTGGGAAGAAATCGAAGACAGATCAATCATCCATTCCCTAAACACCTTCTCAAGCTGTCAGAGCTGTGATTAGTAAATCAAGAAATTCCCAGCTGGTTCAAAGAGATACTGTGGGTTGAATACAGTTATCACTGTAGAAAGTTGAGGAATCCATAGCAGATGCCAACTGGTGAAACCTCCTTCTCATTTAAGATAACATTCATTATCAAATGTCAAAGAAATGTTCATCCAAATAGAAACTGCATCAGGATGCATAGCTGACCAGTTATCTGCAATATTTGAAGTGCTTGAGGTACAGCACAACATTATGTTACTCATTGTCTGATTCCCATTCTGTCAGGAATATTTAGTTATCAGAGGTGATATATGTGTAGGTTAGACAATGAATTTGAGGTGTATAACTAACATTTCAGGTGGTTATTTACCGAGGGCTTTAGCCCGAGGTAAATAACCTCTGAAATGTTAGTTATACACCGAAAATGAGTCGTATAAGCGACTTATACTTTATGTATGACTCCTGAAAGATTTTTAACTGAATTTATGGCTTTGTTGTCATTTTTAGGCGTGTTTTTTATAGAAACAGCAGTACAACAGGCTAACTTAATCCCCAACAGTGGTATAACTACACTTTAAATTCTGAAATTCTGAGATAGCTCAAATGATTGAGTAAGAAGGTTGCACTATTTGTTTGAGCCATGATAACTTGCTGTTTTGAGTTATGATAATCTTTATGTTGTTATAACTTGCAAACAACAAGCTATCTTGGCTCAAAGGAATTGTGCAACCATCTAACTCAATCAATTAAGCTAACTCAAAATTCAAAATTTACAGTGTAACAAATCTGTTGGTTATACCATGGCATAAGACAATAGAATACTGTCTTGGTGGAGTATAAAACAAATGGAATTAAGTACAATGTAATTATAAAATAAATTCCAAATTCCATCTCAAACAAAACTAACTTTCATTTTCAGCTAAGTCAAGACAGAAAATCTAATAATGCACACCAAAGTATTGTGGTGAATCCAACGCTTGCCTTACTTCTACTAATTAAAGACAGCTGGCCTTATATGAAATGGTAAGTTTTCATGAAGCGTTATTCGGGCTGTATCTGTGCACTTGGCAAAGGCTGATTAGGACATGGGAAAGACATGTCAATGAAGTAGTTCCCTGGCACATGATATGTTGAGCAGTACGATATTCTTTGTTGGGCTTTCCATTCATGCTGTTATTTGTCATGGACCCTTGATAAACATCCAATTGATGTGTACAAAACATCTGTGAGTGCCTTTTTCTGGCCTGACGAAAGGGTCCCTCTCCCAGATTGTGAAGGTGCCTTAATCAGAAGTATTGTTGTGGTGCTTGTAGGCATAAAGACTGTTTACTTGAGAAACAACTAGCCAATGGTCGCCAAGCTGGTTTGTGCAAGATGCATCTTGGAATAAAGCAAATTTCGTGCTTCTTGTGGTTTTCTAGAATGCTTTACCCATAGTCAGTAAAAATAGTGTGCATCTAGACTTATAAAAGTTTAGCTATTGTCAGAACTATTCGTCACACCAGCACTTTTCAGTTCAGCAACTTTGACGAAAAATTGGTATCAGCTCATGGACTTAGAAATACATTGCAAAATGCTTTGATATCATGCTGAGTGCATCAGTAGTCATTGGTACGCATTGAACAACTTCTTGAAAGAGAATACTCTTGAAAGTGTCTTTTGAGGCATAAACATTTTTAAACCTTGCAACTGATTTTGAGTAAAGGCAGATACATATAGTATACTAACACAAACGACCCATAATACAGTAGATACACCTGAAACGCCTTGTAATGTAGACTTTTTTGGAAATGCAGACTTTTTTGTAGTCCTCTACACAGACATAGTCAGTCTCAACTGACTTTACAATTACACCCTTGGCAGGCCTTTTCAAGCATGAGCCTTTCTCAACTCCCCATAGAGCATACAGCAAGGAAAGATTTAAGCATACAAAATGCTAAGTTGTTCTACAATTGCCATCACTGCCTTTATCCAATAACCCATTTATACCCGGATGAAGTGAAGCAAAGAGCTATGGAGGTTCTGCTCAGTTCCTCCATGCCATGATTGGGAGTAGAACCTGCAATGTCTCAGTTATCAGGCGAGCACGCTATCCACTAGGCCATTACACCCCTCTTAGGGCTTACATAAATGTTGTTGGATGTCCTCGTGACACATGGATATATCTTGGCTTGACCTCGTCCCTTGGACAATTTGTCTGACACAAGAAAGGTGACTATTCCCTTCTGAGCAAGTCACCTTGAGAGTCATTCTATTTTTTTGGGTGCAATATCCTTTTTTTTTACTTTTGCTCGCCCTTTGCAGAGTGTCAACACTATGTGTCAAGAGTTTCACTTCATTTATTGTCACAGCCAGAGACTCTAATGCCCACACTTGGTGTTGCATACCTATTGGGGCTGCTATGGTAATGTCAAGCCCAGACAATAATAAGTCACAGAGAATAAGCAAATACTGCAGTATTAGCATTGAGAGACATGTGCCGGGACGACAAAGTGGATTACCCCTGACCTACAGGAAGTGCAGAAGTTTGTCTTATTGGCTTTGTCTCTCTACCTTCCTGTCTTCCTCTCTCTTATTGCCACTTTCATTGGTGTTCATTTTATCATTTCATACAATGCCTTCTGAACCAGAATAACAATACGCCAATTCCAAACCAAGATACCTTGCATGAAAAAAACATTTGTCAATTTTCGATTCCAGGTTATTGGCTCATGGAATCTTAGTTGAAAGCAAAATTGATGCAATTGATGGATGGATGAGTGGGGCTTTATGTCCTGTATTTATGCACTTGGTAGACTAATTATGACCGGCCGCCAGGGGCGCCGCCGGTCATTTTGCAATTGGCACAGATTGTCCGATTTAACGCACATTTTTGCGGCAGGATAGAACAACTTCCACTCAATACACAGACATGAAAGCTGCTGTATACACGTAACTTTACACCCTTTACTCGCGCTTCACAAGACCTAATCCAAAAAAAGGGTATTTGATGCACTTTTGTAATTCAGGGGTTTTTAGTGGCACAGTCTACCTTATTGTTTTTTTATGGGCAACTGGTGTGTTTTGAGACAGCCCCCAGAATTCTGGCTCAGCCATTGGTGCATTCCTTCACACTTGATCGCACTGCTTTATATTTTTGCTGGGGGATGTCTCAAAAGAAACCAAGGTCTATATTTCCCACAACAGGAGCATAAAGCACTGGATACACAGCAAATATCTGACATTTTGGCAGCTGGGAGAGCCAGACTTGCACATCAGGTCATGATATATCTGATCTCACTCCAGTCACCTTCAAATTACAAGAAAAGTTTATTGCTAAACCTTCTCAGGCCTCTCCCAAAAGACAGGCAGAGTGGTGAGAAATTTACTTCATATCAGGAGAATAGACATGCTAATTGTTGTTTCTTTTTGGGCTACCTCAAATTCCACTTTCATTTGAAGACAAAGCTAATTTCAACCAAATAAGCTAAATCATATTCTTTAATATACTGTACTAAATGTTCATGTCAAGTTTTACAGTCCCTGACCAATTAGGAAATGAGAATTGCTTAAATTAAATTGACATGTGCAACACTCAACAGTAGCTCACATCTTGTCCAGTCAAGAGACATGTGGCCCCCTCTATACTGGTCACAGTGTTGCTGCATTCAATGCAATAACAGACACACTTTATATATTTCTGTTGCTGCATTCAATGCAAGATCACACTTTATTTACAGAAATATATTTGTCTTCTTTCTTCAATCTGTTTTATATTTCATGTCAATAAAATATAGGCAGTTAAAAGTACTTAAAACTGAGTTCACAAGGTTAATCAATGAAACATAAATTTGATTTAATTTATGCTTTGTGCTGCATTAAAGATACAGAACAAAAACATGGAAAAAAGGGGAAAAAAAGGAAGATAGATAAATAGATATGCAGTTATAGAATCTATCTATCTATCTATCTATCTATGCCAAATAAAAAAAAAAGATTAACAGTGTTTTACAGTAAAGTGTATCCAGAAAGATCTAAAGTTAAAAATTACAGATAAATGCAAATGCTACACAATGTCATGTAACAAATTATCTATGAATCAACATGCTTTGATATCTTTTTTTTTTTTTCTCTTTTTCCTAATATTTACAGAAACAATCTTGATATTTTCAGGATTATTAAAGGCTTTCCAATTTCCTGACAAATACCAGACAATTCTAATAAATATTCTAGTTTTAGTCGATTATCAAATAATGGAAAAGGAGTTTATCAAGACCTCTGCTGTTATACATTTTAAAATGCAATATTTGGCATTTAAAACTAATGATTTAAATTTACATAATCATTTTCAAACTTACAGGTTTTTAAAAACTAAAAATCAGCCTTAAATAATCCACATTCAGTTTTGTGAATTTCCTTATAAATATCAAAATTTTTATATAAATACTTCAACCTAGAAAAGCAAACCCATGAGATAAAATACACAAAATATCGGAGGCCCCACACTAACTTTGATGCTCTGTCTTTGAACACAAATTTACTGACAATTTTTACCTGCACACGTAATCTTTCCTTTGGGGAAAGGAATCAGATGCAGTTTTGATTTTAAGTATGCCATGTGTATGGCCAGCGTAAATTACAGCTGACCAAAAATAGGCACGAATGGTCCACAGGAGCCCATTTCTTCCATGTTAGCCTCTTAATATTTCTTGTCACTGATATTCTCTCAAAATATTCCTTAGGACTTATGAAAAATAGATTTGTGAATAAATTCAGTTTAATAAAGTGTCAAACAAAATTAGTATCAATCTAGAAATATCCATTCGCATGAGACCATGTGAAATCTGAGCAAAACTGGAAACGGAGGAAATTATACAATAATGTTGAAGCACATAAATCTTTATACTACTGTTCCCCAATGGTCTGAAATAATGAGGCTGGGTTGTCACAAATAAAAAAAAGTATTTCATCTTCTGGAATCTAAATTTATAGTGTTTCTGGGCATAGATAGAGGGGGGCCTCAGAGGCCCCTGTGGACTGTTCGTGTCACATAATGTGGTGAACCATAGGAGGGTTAAAAAATCACATATATATGTTAATTTTAATGAGTGGACAATTATAACAGCATTTTAATTCCCAAATATTGCAATTTTTAACAGTCTGGGACAATACTGTCATATATATAAGGACAATTGGAATTCCAGCTAATTGCTAATTTCGTCCTGGCCCTGACAGGATGATTAGGTGAGTGGAGTTGATCAGTTAGGTCTGATCAGTCTGGTCTCTGTGCAGCCATCCTAATCAGTGTAATCACACAGCAGCATGATAGCGGGACTTATTCTATCCGATTTCGCAAAATACTGCAAAGTCATAAGTAGCTGATGACAGTTCCTTAATTTCTTTGGAGACTTCGGGTTCTTTTCCTCATTTTGTAATGGATAGATCAGCCCACAAGCACTTGAATCTATTCTTAGATCATGACGTTATAAGTAGTAAACGTTAATCATAGCAACACGTTCTGATAGATCCAAGTGCTCGTGGCTCGTCTTGACCAGACGGTAATTTCCTTGACTGTTTAACAAGAACCCAGAGGTCCAAAATGGAGGTGGTGTAGTGACTGTGTCTAAGTTCACATCCTCTGAATCCAGCAGATCCTTGGTCCAGTGCAGCAGCTATATAATAACTATTCAGATAGATATACAGTTAGACATGTGCAGATACGCCTATAGCTTATCATATAGATATAGTATCCAATTGCTCTTAAAAGTCTGCACTTGTATGTCTGGGTTGGTAAAGCTGTGTAGTTGAGGGTCACAATCTGATTAGCATAGAGTATAGTGGTCATAGAAGTCATTAATCTAGAATTGAGGCCTCTTGCAACTCCAGATGGCTGTCTGATTTAAGCTTTGGGCCTGATGGCCCAACTCTACTCATCCATGTTTCACCCAAATTTGCATTTTCTTCGTTCTAAAATTTGTAACCAGCAAATTAGCCAAGTATGCCACATCCATTGAAAGATTTTTATTTTTATTTTTTGTTAAACTCAGGTGGCTGTTCCTCACAGTACATTTAAATTTCTTCCTGCACCTGCACACAATTCTGCAGTTCTGCTGGAAGCTGCAGAATTCTGCAGTTCTGCAATTTTAGTCCTCTGTCACTGCAGCATTTCTGAAATGTTTCTGCAGCAAAATCTGTAATTCTGTAGGAGTTATGCAGTTTGGAAGGTTTTATGCAATTCTACAGCTAGCTGCAGAATTCTGTAGGACGCTGCAGAATTCCGTAGTTTCTCCCTGCAGAATTCTGCAGTTTCTTAAAAAATTCTACAGGAAGCTGCAGAATTCTGCAGTTCTGCAGCACCCTGCAGGATTTTTGAAGCCCTGTTACTTCATTCAGCAATGCATCTGCAAAGTTCAGACCTCTTTGAACTGGGGTGTCAATCTGTCATTGGGCACTTGCTTGCACTTCAGAACCAAAAGACGTACAGCACTGCCGGCCGGTCATATTATCATCGCTAGCGATTCTAGTTAGAACAGGAGCAGGACTAGGCAATGAGGCGAAGGATGATTGAAACAGCCATCCAACATAGGCCCAGGTGACCCAGCAAGAGCTGGATTCGAACTACCCCTAACCCTTAGCATTTAAGATGTCTCTTCAACAATGAATATTCATGAGGTTCGACAAAAAGTACTCTTGGGACAGGAGTGGGCTCTTTTCCATCAAGTCGCATTGGTCTGTCTACAACCTTCAGGGTAATCTATATGTTTGTCTATTTCATCTGGAAAGGTCATGAAATACTGTTGCAGATATTCCAGTCAAGTTTTACTTGGTCTCCATTTTCAGAGGTGCAGACCAACTCAATTCTCTAGCAGAAAAACTCCAGATTTCCATCCGGAAATTGAGCTGCCATAAACATTGTAACAAAAAAGACTGGGAGTGAGAAGGGACTTGATTTTTCACTGCCCTTGACAGAGCCCCAAAAAACTTCATTTCATTAAGTTCAATGGTCTAAAACTCCATTGTCAAAGAAAGAGTCTGTTTGGTGAATATTGAACTGTGCCTATTCACTTGTCCAGCCTTGATGTTTGTCAAATGATATCTCCTAAATCGTTTTCAACTTGTCTGAGTTTTCTTTCATCTACAGAATGCCATTAAGGTACTGTGTTAAATTGGCTGAACACAATAGAACTGAAAGGCCTGTAGGACACTGCAGTATTGATTCTACTTCTCTGTGTGACCTTCTGAAGGACAGTGGAATTAGATTTTCTTTGTATACTTTCACCAAAAAGTGATGAAGCTTTGATGCTCAGGGGATCAAATAATTTACTTCATTTGTACAATATTGTAACTGTGGATATTTAGTATCCATTCAGCCTTTTTGTACATTTCCTAACTAAAATAATGACCTTTTTCAGATTTGTCCGGGCAAACCCCCTTTTCTTGCAGATATGAAAACAAACTCTTTCAAGTGTCATGGCTGACAAACATCTTTCAGTCAAACACTCATAACTGAGAAATTTTTGTCCAAGCATACAAGTGACAAGACTTTCCTAGAAAGTGTTAGTAATCTTTTAGTGAGATGTTCTAGAAAATTAGGACTACCCTCCCTCAGGGGTATTACCTTGGAATGCTACAACAAAGTAATCTGGGTATTCATTTTATACCAACAGAAGGACCAAGACCACAAGAGCACACACAATGGAATGATGTCACAATTCGAAATTGTTTAGATGATATATTTGTCAGAACTCAGAACTCAGAACTCAGAACTTTATTTTTCACCAATAAAATACAGTCTCGGTATCTTTCAGCTGAAACCAATTGGTATTTTCATTGGTAAGGGGCCTCAAAAAGACAAAAAAATGTCGCTTAATTGATGGCCCCGATATCATCACAACAATCATAACATCAACATCGACAACAATGGTCACTGATGTGGTCACACAGAAGGTCAGAGAAGATAGTTACATCTATAAAGGGAGAGAGAGATTCCTAGGTAGCTTTTACCAATTACATCTTCAAAGCAATCCTAAGATAAATGATACAATCTTCTATTGCCTGAAGAAGCAATCTTGTATATGTGCTCCCTATGACCTTTGGAAGGTCCAAATTAATGTCTGTTACCAAGAGGATGACCTCTCCACCCAATTGGCTACAACAGTGGGTCAGCGTGACCTTGTCACCTCTGTCTCTCTTTTCCCTTTATTCAAAACCTGTTGCTCAATTATAGCTTACACAGTGCCGCCTTTTATGACTTTGGTTGTAACCAGGGCTTTAGAGTCGGTGGGTAAGTGAAGCGACTACGACTCTGACTTCCCACTCTTGTGGTCTTCTGAATTAGGACACAGACACTCGACTCCTGTTGGAAGCATTATTGCACCCTAATAACGTTACCATAATACGGTTAGCAGGGAAAAAAACTAATTCTAGGATATTTTCACATTGTTGCAACTGTTTAATTAATAATGCATGTATGAATTAATATGAATTCAAATTCAACTCAGACTCCAACTAGAGTCTCAAACCTCCTGACTCCGATACCACTCCAAAACCCTGGTTGTGTAAATGTGTGAGACAAAAATTGACAATTTCTGTATATTAGATGCGCTTGTAAGTAATCAATATGATAATTCACATTTTACGTTGCACATTAGTAGAATAATTAGAGTTGGACTCAAGTACCAATTCCAAAACACAATAGAAGTGTTTTGGCATACTATGTGACCACTTCCTTTCTTGAGAGACTACCTCCTGGTCATGCTCTATCAGTCAACGGGTTTTTTTTTCTCTTTTCAGGTTCCTTATCTCACTCTGTGGCTGGGTGCCTTCCGGGTAGCCACTTTCTTTCTGCAGTTCCCTGTTCTCAGTGTTCTGGAGTTGTTACTTGGACAGCTAGTGTTCAGAGTTGACAGACCAGAAAGCTGATTAGGACACCAGACACAACCCACTAATAAAACCTTCTCTTGAGAACTTCTTTCACGTGAGACAGTGGGATAAATGGGGCTTTATGTCCTGTAATTATCAAGTTGGTATGGTGGCTGGGACAGGAGGAGGGCACGGCACAAAAAAAAAAATGCTGTTCAACACCAGTAAAGGTGATCAAGCCAGAGCTTGACTTGAACTCAGAACCCAGCATTAGCTGTTGGCTGTCCCTATCACTACCAACTGAGAAAACCCTTCTTCCTCTCTAGAGTTCCCTGGTGGCCTAATTGGTAAGTGCGCTTGTCAACTGGCTTTGAGGGCGTGGGTTCAAATCTCATCCCGGGAACTCACTTTAGTCCAAGCCCATGGGACTTTAAATGGAGGCGGGTTGTTGCTGGGGCAACTGAAAGACCCTGGGCATCCCTGATTTAATAGGGTATGTGCCAGACTCTCAGTCTTCTCATCTCATCATCATACGGCGGTCGCCTGCCTTGATATAGCCCACTAAGGTGCTGCAGGGGCGTAAAACACGAACAAACAAACAAACAAATCTTCCTCTCTAGAAGGAAACACAAAGTTAGAACTCCAAAATGAGATATCTGTTGGACTCATCTTGCTTTTGTGGAAAATGTAATGGTCTACCCATCCCATTATTATGACTACCCATTCTTTTATACAGCATAATATCAAATATAGTTTGCACTCTACAACTGTGGTTGTAGTGAACTTTCTGCATACTTCCTGCTTCTTTTAGCATGACAGTAGCAGATGTTTCGGATATTCCATCAAGCAGCATAACCTCCTGTCCTTGTTTTCTTCCTGCTTATGACAGATTATGCTGCATATTGCATCCATTAATTTCGTCCTCTCTCTTATGGCACTCAGAATATTTGTCTTGGGGTCAATTAATCATCTTTTGACCTTTCATTCAGTTATCCACTGTAATTACTGTACATTGCAGGGAATTTAACACAAAAACAAATGTTGTTAAGTCATCAATTTTAATACAAGGCATTATGTACAAATATAGATATTTCTCTCCTTCTGGTCTTTGAAAAAGGAAAGGTATTGAGCAATGTTAAGGACAAGTATTCTAAGGAGAATAGTATCACACGATGTCATACATTTAGCTTCATTGCCTTGAATAAGTAAATGAGACAGACACTGGGGGAACAAGATTCCATCGAGTGTAGATCTGAGGATTCTCCTAATTGGATGCTTGAATATCTGATATCTGCTTATGGTTACTGATGATTGCTTTAAGTAGTTGAACTTCTTACAGGAAGTTCCCGTGTACTTGATATCTCATACTAATTTAAAGATTTCATTGGAAACCCTTCACTGTGATTCGGGATTTTTGGATACATCATTTGTTCAGGAAATCTTTAAGAAGTAGTTGAAAATCAGGAATGCCCCAAAGAAGACCACTCCTATCCTTATCCCAAGTTAAGTTTCAGTCAAACTTGATAAATATTCATCACTCAAAATGACATCCCGCGGGATCGATCTAGGATGAATTATCTGAGTTTAGCAGTTTTCATTATTCAAAGAAAGACCCATGAGGTGCAGCTGTTCTCAAGAATCGAAAAGCTGATCAATTCTGACACTCCCTGATCCCTCATCGAGTTGTCAGATCTGTGATTAGCAAGTCAAGAGACTCCTCCCAAGCTGTTCCCGATAGATACTATAAGGTAAATGAGATACCAAGCAAATAAATATCGCAATTATTTTGCGATAGGTCAGACCCAAATTGATTTTTTATCAGCAATTTTCACAAAATGTTACAGACTTTAAATCAATGATAAATAGTCTGATAATCTATAACCTAGGAGTCGTCAAAAAGTTATTTCTTCACGCAAAACCAGCAGAGAGCCTGAGGCTGTCATTTTACAAGCTACTTCAAGGTCTCTTTGCTAAAATAGACTGTTTCATTGTAAAAAATAGAAACTTATCAGTCAATACAGACAGAATTGATAAAGGTGAATTATGATTACGAACCATGGGAAATCCACATTTGACACTTGACCAGAATTTTCAACCACTCACAGTTAAAAGTAATTGCCAAAGTCAGTTTGACCATTTTGCAGATAGTCCCCTGTCTTTGGATCTCTAAGAGCACTGGCTATAACAGTGATTTATTGTACAGAAATCATTCCTGGTGCCCATCGTTGAGCCACTGTTCCTACTAAACTTCGCATGGTTTTCTTTTTCTTGTGGGCATTATTATCTTTTCAGTCCATTTGTTCACAGTGTCAAGATTCCATCATAGCAATCTGATACTCCACTCTTTGCAACACATCAAGGAGCTTCAAGGGCTGATCTTGAAACCATAATCCAAGAAAATCCTCTCAACAGTTGCACTGAGCAAATTTTAAATATGAATATATTTTCTGTTCAAAACAAGCCATCAAGGATTGGAAACCTTTGTGAAATGCTGGCTGAAAGCAAGAAAAAAGGTGAAAAACATTTGCATCAGTGACTTACATATTGATATTGAATATAATGTCGAAAAATAAAAAGCAAAGTATAGAGTTCAACAGTGCCAATATGACACATATCTGCAGTTCCTGCACAGCCCTGAACGGTATGCATTCAACATAAAACACAAAGCATCAGGCAATTTAAATGACATGACTATAAAAGAACTGGCACCCTTGGCTCTCGGAAGAAACTCTGGGAGAGCAAAGAGAATATAAGTAGTTGACAAAAGAAAAATATTACAAAAAATGGTAAGATGTCAGGTCTGTGCTGCAAAGGATAAAGCCTCTCTTTTTTCAGGCCAATTGCACAAGACAGATATCAAGTTAAGCAATACTACATGCATTGTAGTAGGTAAAAAAAAAATAAACATATACTGTGGGACAACATGTTTTGCAAAGTAGTCACAATTATGGAAAGTTAGTCAAGAGTTACAAAACGGAAAGGAAATGCTTCTAACTCTGTCTTGGACTCGTACAAATTCAGTGTTTCAACCAACACTAACAACACTAAACAGATGATAAAATGTGTCATATCCACAGCGTTTTTGGCTAGAATATAGAATTAAAATATTTTTGCAAATGCGAAATGACCGTTTTGAGCACTGAGTATTCAAGAAGTAGATAGAAATAAAAAGTAGTAATGGCTGCATAAACTAACTTTAAGTTCTAAACAAAGGCAAGTAACAAGATTCTATTGAGACCTTGGCCACCTGTCCACAAAGCCTGCCTGACATATCACAAATTGACTTCGTCTGAGTGACATTACCTAATGTAAGGTGACCCCAAGCAACGTGGCCAAGCTTCGGTGACCCACTAAGTTAACACACAATGTCATTGCCTGACCCAACCAGTGAATAGAATTTGAACATGAGCATTATTGAGCAAAGTGACCAACAGAAATGGAGTGATTCTTTTGACACCAGTTAAAATAGTTTTTTTTTTCTCGATTCTGTAAAAGAAAGACATTCCTTAACTTTTATATCTAAGGCCATTGAGTGTCTTCTTGGATGTCAGTGCATTTCTGCAGTTTCTTGTTCTGTTGTTGTTACTTGGACAGCCGATATTCAGAGTTGACAGACCAGAAAGCTGATTAGGACACCGGACACAAACCACCAAAAAACCCTTCTCTTTAGAACTTCCAAGGTCAGAAGAAAAACTTCTGTCATTACTCCGACATGAAACATGAAAGGTAAAATTCCAAAAGGATTGTGTCTTTAGCATCACACTGTGGTGCACATTTTTACCATAGGGGAGGGCGGGGCATGATGGGCCCCCGGGGCATGATGGGTTTGGGCTTTATCTCCAAAGTTTAACATTGGAAGAAGCTGATGTTTGTTGTTTAGAATACCTTTTGCGAGCCATTATTGGAGAAAAAAATACATGGTTCAGATACCAATGCTTTAGCAGATATTGCCCTTTCTAGGATTTTGAAGCCCTAAAAACTTTTTTGCCTGATTTTCCAAATGTGTTGTGATTATGCGTATGTGATATTTTCAAGATGTCTTGTTTTACTTTGAACAAGAGATATCTCAACATTTTGCATTAAAACCCTTTGATTTGACTTTATTCTTGGAAACTGGTGTCTGAGGGCATTTATGAAAAATGAAGTTTGGGGCATGATGGGTCTCTTGATTGGGGCATGATGGGCCCAGGCCCATCATGCCCCATGTAAACTAATCATATGTATTTCTTGCAATACAATAGTTTAAGTTTGGCAAGAATAGACAATACTTCCCATTTCAATATCTATTGGTATTAACTTATTTACTACATCAGGTACAGAATTAAGAACATAATTTTTGCGCCAAATCACATTTTATGAAGTTAAAATTTACGTTTTTGGATTGTTACCTGCATTTTTAGATGAAAAAGTGATTATGGTTTGCTGAGTTGGTTCAATAACTACCATTTATCATGTAATGCAAGTTTTTTATTACAGTGAAACACTTTGATATAGGCAAAATGAGGATCAGTTCACTGTGAAAAATGCATTTCTTGACTAATGATAGCTGATGAAGTGTCATCTTCTCTACCTTAACATGGGAAAGATAGAGGCTGTTTGATTAGTCATGATCAATAGAAGGCCATTTGACTTGTCAAAACTGATTTCAGAGTGAAAATCAGATACATAATCCTTTCGTTTGGCTGTCATCAACAAATGGGATAAGTCTCCTTCAATCAAATTAACATTGAAAGTATTTGATTTGATCATGACAAATCATCAGCATGATGACACACAAAGTGCCATTTTCACAGTGCCACAGTCCACTCTAATTCTATATCAAAGTGTTTCACTGTAAGAATATTGGAATTATTTCAGTTTTACAACTATAATGCCATAAGTATTGACCAACATTTGAAGCTGCCCATCATGCCCCAACAAGGTGCCCATCATGCCCCACCCTTGCGGGGCATGATGGGCACCTGTTGAAAAATTAAAAGTGCTTATAACTCAAACACTATTTCATTGAGCGAAACAAGATTTTCTATGCTTAGAGTAGAACCTTATGCAAAACCAGTCAGCAACAAATAGTAATTCTTGTTGGCATAGTAATGACATGGTGGACCTTCAAAGTTAAGGTGCCCATCATGCCCCGCTCTCCCCTACATTTTTAGCCTGATAAAAACCGATTTTTCCCTCATTGCATCAAGCAGCATAGCCTTCTGTCCTTGTTTTCTTCCTGCTCAAGACAGATTTTACAACATATTGTGTCTTCTTATTTTTCCCTCAGTAATGATACTCAAATATCTGCCCTCAGGTCAATTCAGCAGATGTTGACCTTCTATTCAGTACTCCATTCCACTACTCCAATATCTTCTGCATAATACAGTATTAACAGTAAGTGCAGTGGCATAATGAATTGAAGGTCAAAAGCTTTTGTAATTTGACACTTTTTCTATGCCATACAATTTCAATATAATCAAAAATCTACAAATGGACACCTCACTCTACTTGACAGAGCAAAAGGGGCCAAGCGGGGTTAGAAAAAGATTTTTCAAGAAAATATTATTACACATGTGCATTCATTACCACGAGGAAGACTTGTTCTAATAAGGGAGCTAGATTCCATCAAGTGCAGATCTGAGGATTCTCCTAATTGGCTGCTTGAATATCTGATATCTTGTTCATGGTTATTGATGTTAGCTTGAGGCTTGAGGCATTTGATTTTCGTACAAGATAGAAACTTCTTAAATTCTCAAACTGGTTTAAGCAATTAATTGTGAAACTGAAATCCATAATTCCAGGTAAGCATTTTCAAAATTTTTCAAAATATAATGTAATTTGTAATGGCACTAGGACTTTAATAACTGTAATTTAGTGAATTAACAGTTCGATTCAACTTTATCTAACTCACATTAAAAAACACTCGCTCAAAATGCTATGACCTTTTTTTTACCAGTGGTTTTTACTGCCAAACGTGAATAGCATACCCTCCTGAGCTGTATGGCGATACTACATGTCAACCTTTTCATCCCCAAATTACTGAAATTTCGTGAAAATGTCATCCAAAAGTAGGTCTGCAGGCTTCTTATGAGAGTATGCAGAAGCCTACTGTCTCTTTTCGCCTCGCAGACTTTTATGGGCAAAATTTGTTATACATCAATGTCTGTAAGAAGTAGCTGAAATTGAGGAATGACCTAAGAAACACCATTCCAACCCACATCCCAAGGGAAGTTTCAGTCCAACTTGATTCAAATATTCATTGTTCAGTAGGAGATCCCTTGGTATCGATCTGTGATAAATTATTTAAGTTTAGCAGTCTTCATTTTTGGAAGAAAGATCAAGGAGGCACAGCTGTTCTCAAGAATCGAAAACTGATCTATTCCGACACTCCCTGAACCCTCATCAAGTTGTAAGAACTGTGACTAGCAAGTCAAAAACTCTTCCCAAGCTGTTTCCAGCAGATACCATGGGGCTAAATGAGATTTCAAGCGAACAATTGAATATCACAACTAGTTTGGAAATTTTTTTATCATCTATCTTTACAAATCGCTACATACTTCAAACAAATATGGCATCCAACTGACAGTTTTGCATGTTGACGCCCGGCTACTGTACAAAATTAGCAAACAAGCAATCAGATTATAACTTATTTGGCAAAATATAGCTTCAAAGGTCAAGTTAAAGAAGCACACAAGGTCAGTTAGACCCTTCATTTTCAGGTTCTTGCAATTGTGTCAGATTGTTCCCATCCTCTAATTAAATTTATACTAAGAGGGCCGAAAATATATTTATTTTGGAGTCAGCAGCAAAGACTGTTCTTGTGCAATCTGCTTCAAGGTCTTCCTGTTAAATTTTAATTACATCATTGTGGAAAAAAACAGCAACAACGAATCATTCAAAGTACATATAGAATTCAAGAATGAATTACGATGTGGATCAATGGCAACCATTTTGATCAATCAGCAATATTTGGATCTATGGGAAATCCATCTAGGAAATTGACCAGACATTCTTGGCTTCTCACAGATTAACCTAGTGCCAAGGTCAATCAAACTATCCCGAAGATATTACCCCTGTGTTCAGAACTCTAATAATGCTGGCCAGAGTACTGCGTCATTATAACAGGAATCATTGTCAATTGCCTTTGTTGAGCCACTCAATTTTTGCTCTTTCTTGAGGGCATTATTATCTTTTCAGTCCACTTGGTCACAGTGATTCCATCATAACAATCAGAGACTCCACTATTCAGAATAATTCAACTTTATCAAGGCCAGTTGCACCAAATAAAATAAAGTCTGATCTTAAAGCTATGATCCAACTAAATCTTCCTGACAATTCCACTGAAAAATATGAAATACTATCTTTAGCATACACTTTTTACAGGTTATCCATGTATTGTTGTTTCTACAATATTCATTTATCTTTCGTGTTTGCTATACAACCACATAACCTTGTCCCAAAAGGTTTGCTTGCGACATAAAACACTAGGCATCAGAGATTATCCTCAGTCCAGTGTTAATCCTCGGTTCTGATTGGTTGAGAGCTGAGGTATATCAGACCGTATGCCCCTTCTGTTGCCACCAGACAGGGTATACAGGATAAACAATGATGTCACAATTGCAACCTGAGGATTGTTTATGACGTCACCAAGGGCGCAACAATAGTCATGACATCACAATACCATTGTTAGAGCTATTGTGACATCATCCAGGTGGTGACGTCACAATACTGTTGCTTTGTGACTGAAAGACGTTTCTGACTCAGATTGCAAGATAACTTATTGGCATCAATAAAACAAGAAGTCTCAGGATAACACCCTGCTTGTTTTTGGAGGATACGGGAATATACACCACTCAGGCCTCCATACACCACTCAGCCTTCGGCTTCGTGGTGTATGGAGTCCTTCATGGTGTATATTCCCGTATCCTCCAAACAAGCAGGATATAACTGATAATATCCTAAATGTATGACTGTAAAATAATTGATACTTTTACACTCCAGGTACTTGGAGATGACTTTCAGGAAGAGAATGGTTAAAATGAGAAACTGAAAAAAGAAAGATATTATAAAAAGGTAAAATAAGACTGAAGAGTGAAGAGACAGGCCTGTGCTACGGGGATAGAGTCTATATTGTCAGGAAAATTACACAGGACAGATGTCAAGTCAAGAAATACCAAAATGTTGAAATTTGTTATAAATATATGCTGTGGGGCACCAGGTTTTGCCAAGCAGTCATAATTATGAAAGTTGGTCAAAAGTTACAAAGAGAAAAGAAAACATTGCCAACTCTGCCTTTGACTTGGATAAATTCAGTGTTTCCACCAACACTGAACAGATGGTAAAATTTGTCATATAGACAGCGTTTTTGGTTAAAATATTGAATTAAAATATTTTCCTTGCAAATATGAAATGACAGTTTTGAGAATAGAATATTCAAAAGAAAATATTGAATTACAGATGGAATTTAAAAAAAGGAGAAACGGCCGCATGTCATAACCTAAATTTCGGAACACAGGCCAGTAACATAGCTTTATTGATAACTTAGCCCACCTGTCAGCCCAGCCTGCCTGACATATTCACAAATTAACTTAGTCTGACCTGATGTAAGGTGACCCCAAGTAGCTTGGTCAAGCTTAGGTGACCCACTAAGTTAACACACCATGCCATTACCAAACCAAACCAGTGAATAATGCATTTGAACCTGAGCAAAGTGATCAACAGTAAGTGAGGGTTTGTTTTGCACCATTTTCAAAAATACTCTATTGTTTTGCTCGATACTAGTCCGGCCGAGAAAAACATTCTTGTTGTTATGCCATCATTTGGCCATATTTTGCAGGTCTGGCTAATGTGCCATAATGCCAAAACAGTCATATTATGCAGGAGCACTGACAGCCTTGGATAGAGAAAATTGCCCCCAGGCCATCTTGGTGCCCCTTGGCAACAAATCTACTTTTGGCTGCAAGTAAAACTTGTGTCTTCCTCTTCTTGTTTGCTGAATCCAGGCAGCTGCAGGGTTGTTGATGTTACCGACACTTTACAGGTTAAGCTTGATATTAAAAAATAATTAAAAATTGGCTTATGCATGGGTGCTAAATCCTACTATTGACATAGGTTTGTCATTTGAAAAATTGGTTCATAATTTTTATATTTATTTAACAGGAGCGGACTGGCACATGTTGCAAAGTGGCAACTGCTACAAGCAATTATACTCTGGGGAACCCATGCAAAATGTCAAGAAAAGAGCAGCATTTTGCAATCAAGTTATGTCTGTGTGTTGCAACTACACTAAAAAAATGACAGAATCCTCTCATCTGACCCCCCAACCCGATATCAATTATTTGCCAAATTTAGCCTGTATTATTTTCTTCTTTAATGGGCAATAACGCCGACGGCAAGGACTTGACTTATTTTTCCACGGGGCCCAAAATTCCGTTGTCTGCCTCTGGGATCTTATACTGGTAATTCTGAAGCACAAGCAGATTAGGTAATGGATTTTGTCCAGTCATATATTTGCAGAGCCCTTAATCCACACTACACCCAACCCAAAACCCTCTTTATAATGTGGGGAATCTGGCGGCAAAGCCCACCGCCGCCAGGGGTGCTGCCGTCGCTGGCAAGCGGCGCATGCGCAGGGCCAGCGACGGCAGAAGCAATGGAGACCTTGAACTGAACTGACGTATATTTGGACACTGTGGTATTAATGTATGTATTTCGGGAATAAATGTTTCCCACAATTGGTGTCAGAACCTACGGTGCTGTTCAGGACGTTCTGAAGGACTGCCTGAACGTTTTTGCCTGGTTTTTCGGGCGTTTCCTGGCGTTTTTTGGCGAGAAACTTGCTCGTTTTTCGCTTGTCAACTCGTGGCTTGTCTGCCTGTAATGGCGGCCGAGCGATTTGCGTCGTCTTGACGGACGATATTATTGGTTTATAATCGTTGGCACTGAGCTTTCTTGGTGCCATTTTGTTTGCTTGGTTGTTGTCTACATGCTTGAGGATTCCCAGGTTTGTCGAGGCTGTAGTTATTCTTCCACAGTCGTTTTGCTGTACCCTCTTGTATTTTGTGGATTGGAAAATTTTCAACATTGGACTTCAAGTGCGTGACATTTCCTGTTTCCAGACTTTTTGGTGTGGAGAGGCTTGTGTCATTTTGCCTAAGAATTTGTTAGCTACTATCCTATTTGTTGCGGTCACACGCCTTGACAATTTGTTTTTCCTCTTGTTACTTGTTACAGTAGCAGTACAGGGCCTTCCAAAGTTTTTGTAGGGGAAGGGGTCCTGGATATTTAATGGTGGATATAATGTTATAATTTTAAGAATTAAGAGTCTAGATTGTGCATTGTTTGCTTGCTTCTCCCACATAAGGATAGAGTTGTCTTGTCCTGTTGACAATTGATCAGTTATGTGGATGTCCTTCTCTGGTTGTGTAAAATATTGTGTATACGTGTGTGCGAGTACTGCAGTAGATTCTGTTAACAGGAGTTTGGCGTGTACTGTCAAACCTGTTGGTGTATGTTTTAAGTCGTTGGTCCGTTTGTCCGGCTGTCAAGGTATACATGTGTAATTTGACAGTGCGGCCTTGGCATTGCTAATTTGACATTTCGACGCTGTCAAGTGGATACTGTTAACTTGATATTTTGACGCAGCTAAGTTATATTAGTGGTGCTAATTGTACAGTTGGGAATAATAGTAATTTTTGACAAAACTTTTCATGTTTTGCTTTTTGTAAATCTGCCCTGATTCATTTTTGTAATCCCAGACTGCTAATTGAGGGCTGTTATACATGGGGAAATTACGTGACAGCTGAGTCACGCCAATGGTGACCAAGTATTTGTGACTTGACAGCAGTCACTTCAGTTAAATGACTTGAGTTGAGTTGAACGACTTGAGTCCTCGACCTGGCACCACTAATTAATTATTTCGTGACCTAACCGTAGCGACTTGACTTTAGCGACTTGACTTTAGTGACTTGCTTTAGCGACTTGACTTTAGTGACTTGCTTTAGCGACTTGACATTAGCGACTTGACTTTAGCGGCTTGACTTTAATACTGTGACTTTAGCGACTTATGGGTAACTTGGCTTCAATGATTTGAGGTTGCTTGTTGACTTTAGATTGTTGACCTGGCTTTACAGCTTACTAAGTATATCTTGCCACGTCAACTTGCTGTCAGCTGAAGTTACTGTGGTATATCGCCAAGTTGTGAAATTTCCCTTTTTGACATTTAAACAAGAATAAATAAAAAATAAAGTTAAGAGGACTTAGGTCATAGACGGTCTATAGAGTGATTCAAGAGTGGTAGTTTATCGTGGAATTAACCCTTAGATTAGGATATAGTCATTTCACGGGAATTCCTTTATTATAACTTATTCTAACCGCACACTACCCTACGCGACAGGTTGTAAGATTCTGTCGTTGCACATGTTCATTTATTTGTTCGACTTGATTATGTGATTACAAACGGGAATATTTAGGACCTTGGTGTAGTTGTTGGGTATTCCCGGTAAATATTCTTTGCTGTCCGCTGGTGGGGACTATATATCTGGTTGGTTGGGATTCGGTTTCACATTGTGACAGCTGCTTTTTTTTTAAAGTTGGATGTCACCTGACATCTAACCCCCTTGTTAATGATTACTTATACTGATATTATTACACATCTGATCCTGATCTGAGATTGCTGTAATTAAACACCATTTATCAATCTTCTGACTTTCTGAGGTTTGTTTGCACTATTGGGTTTGACTTCGTCACCCGGGTTGTTTGTTGTGGTAACCAAGGTTACTCCTTGGGAAAATTTTTGTCAGGGAGGGAGGAGCAGATAGTGTATGGTGGTTTAGTGACCTGTAGTTGTGTGGCTTGTGCGGTGTGGCTTAATTCCTGAACTATCATGGCGGGGAATTCCGCAGATGAGAACTACTGTCATTCGGCAGTTAGCTCAATGGGGTTCCCTGATCAGTATATGGCCCAGCGGGCTCTAGAGAAGGCCAATGAGGTGGAACGATTGGCATTATATCATAAGACTCAATTAGATATGGCCGATATGAAACAATCTATACATGAGATTTTTTGCGAGATGAAACAATCTATGCATAAGATTGATCATGCCATCCGGCAGATAACGGAACAAGTGCAATCACTGGCCTTAAGTAGGAGACAAAGGGGTACGCATAGGTCAACTCGGTCTCATCGGCCAGCGCGAGAACCCCTAACTGAAGAGGCCCACCGACGAGCTCTCTTCGGAGCCATCTTGGATAGCATCCCGTCTACGGGTGTGTACAAGGGTGGTCCTCGGCCACAGTTGGCCAAAGGCCACCCGGGAGCCACCGGAGCAACTAGGGATCCAGACCAGAATAGTCCACCAAGGTCCGCATGGGCGGACAAACCCCCACCATTAAGGTATTCCCTAATCAGCCTCTTGCTAGAGCAGCGGGGAAAGTAAATCCCCCCCGTGTAACTTGTAAGCCAGCTATTCCAACAAAGAGGTCCTCCCATAAGCCAGTGGTCAGTACCCTGGGGAAAGGGTTCAAGAAAGGGGGTCCCACCGCTGTTGAATTAGGGCCGGTCGGTTATCCTGAATCTATGTGTATATCCTTGACTGGTGGACCAGCTCAGATGGCTTATGGCTTAATGCCTTTAGCACCACCGGGGGACGGTTCCCTTTCTGCAAGTCCTCAGGAGGATGTGGTGCCTACCGTCAAGGTGGCGGTTCGGGATGGGCCCGGTTTCACCGGGTCGGCCCGGGAACAGGGTCTGAGTTCAGAAACCCAGGCTCAGATAGACGCGCTCATGGAGCTAAATTTAGATTTACTGCGGCAAAGCCGACCCTTAGAGCCCCGGTCGCATCCGCTCGTTTCTGCGACTATGAAAAAAAGTGCTCCATCCGCTTCGATAAAATCAGAGACATCTGGGGGTTCTCGGGTAAGGGCGATGCGTGACCCTGAACATGTACATGGGCGGCGGGTGTCCCGTCGTCACATCTCGGTGGGTGAACCAGGGGAGTGGCGACCTACAGAAGCTAGTTATCATCAGGGCCGAGGGGCGTCTGCGGGGGGACCGGCGGGCAGGACAGACGGTGGTCCAGGTGGTGGGCCAGCGGGTTTCTCCAAAAAGTCAGCGGGTCGCAATCATGACCCGACTGGTCACACCCAGGACCAAGCAGGTCGAACCCATGACCCATTGAAGGGGGACCAAGCAGGTGCTGCAGACCCAAGTTATGACCCGGGGGGTTGTGCTAATGATCCATCGGGCCGCACCCACGGTCCATCCGGATCCGCTCATAACCCACCGGGTTCATTTCATGATCCATCGGGCCATCCCAACGGTCCATCTGGATCCACTCATAACCCAGCGGGTTTACTGCATGACCCCTCGGGCCGTATCCACCGCCCAGCCGCATCCAGTCATAACCAGGCGGGGTCAGTTCATGATCCATCGGGCCACACTTATGGTTCATCAGGATCCACTCATAACCCAGCGGGTTTGCTTTATGATCCATCGGGCCGCATCCGCGGTCCACCCGGATCTGCTCTTAATCCAATGGGGTCATTTCATGATCCATCAGGTCCAACCCGCGGTCCATCGGGATCCATTCATAACCCGGCCGTGTTCTTGTATAACAACGCCGCAAGTGCTCATCATGCACAGAATGTGCGAGTGGAAGATAGACATTTACATAACGGGGCCCTTAGCCATGAGTGCTCCGATTATTATAATCCCTCTTCGGGAGATGGTCAACCTACGGGGGACTTCGGATATTCTCCTCCTCCAAATCCGGCAGACTGGAAACAGAGTTATGTTGGCCGGGGCCAGGCACCAGGCGGCTGTGCCCCGGATGAGACAGTTCCTGGTCAGTTTGGGACATCTGCACCCAACGCGGGTGGATCCCCGGGGTCTGGCGAGGGAAGATGGGATCAAGGTGGTAATTATGCCCAGGGGGAGATGCCGTCATCACAAGAGAATGACGGTCGGCGATCGGGCCATAATTTACCGCAACCGAAGACACTTCCTGTAGCTCCTGGGAGGGCCATGCAGATGAGAGGAGGCCAATTGTGCCCGCCCCGGAATACAGGTATTGAGGACAGGCGGGAATCCCTAGATCCGCTGGAACCTCCGCGAGGCGATCATGGTATGGGACCGCGGTATCCTCATCGACCGCGGGGTCCCGACTGGCCCAAACCTAAGATGCCGGAATATTCCGGGCAGGAAGGCCGTTATGAGGCATTTGTATACCAATTTGAATCATTGGCAACTATGTTTGGGTGGGATGAAGCTGAAAAGCTGAACCAGTTTAAGAACTGTTTGTGTGGAAAGATAGTGGATCACATGATGACCTTACCAAATGATGTAACTCAGAATTATGTCAGGTTACGGGACCGGTTGCGCAAACGCTTTGGCGCACCGGATCGGGCTGATGTAGTCAGGGGGGAAATGAACGATATGCGACAACGCACCGATGAGCGGATCGAAGATTTTGCGGATCGGGTACAAAAGGCAGCCGCCATTGCGTATGAGGAGGTTGATCCACCTTTCCGAGATAAGGTGGCAACGGAGGCGTTCCTGCGGGGGACCAGGGATAGTGCTGTTGCACGGGAGGTAGGCCGCACTCATCCGGCCACGGTTGCCGATGCACTAACTGCAGTGCAGGAGGAAACGGCTCTGAATAAAATAATGGGACGGGCTCCAGTGCGGTCGTACTGTTAGACAGCAGCCTGACCGCAAACCACCATGCGTACACATATGTATACTCCTGGGATTTTGATGGATGCATTGGGGTGTGGGTTTTCTTTGTTGTTGCTGTGTGTTGGGGGTATATATTCTTTGCCGATGTTTGGTTATGCGTTATTTTATGTTGGGTTATGCATTATTTTATGTATCATGTGACTAGTATTTGTGTGAGTCTTTCTGGACTGGTGGCAATTTGAAGAAGTTATGTGAACATTCTGGGTATGTCTGTTAAGATAGTTTCTGTGCGTAGAGTGGCCGCCCCCTTTTCCTGTCACATTTTGTTGTTTTTCACCCCAATCCTGGTCTATGCTTGTTTCCATCTTATGATTGTTTTCATACTGGCTTGATGCGGTCATTCTCAGTATTCTGTTACTCTGCCCTAAAGACTATTTTGTTGGGAGTTTTTGCACCATTCTGTTCATGCAATCCGAACTTTTAGTGTTTATAAGATTTAATTAGGCCATCTCTCTGGCTGCTTATCAACATCAGAACCACAATAGTACTAGGGGATATTTTGCTTGTCAAAATAATTTCTGTGTGGAGTGTGGTCCTTTTCCTGTCAAAATTTGATGGGGGGGGAGGGGAGGCCAGAGACTGGTTGTTTGCTCCTGCGCGGAGGGGCCGGGTATGTTGTCTCTGAGGACGCTTCGGCTCTTTCGGGACACCATTGCTCGGTGACGCTCCGCAATCCTAATGGCCGAGCCAGAGACTGGTTGTTTGCTCCTGCGCGGAGGGGCCGGGTATGTTGTCTCTGAGGATGCTTCGGCTCTTTCGGGACACCATTGCTCGGTGACGCTCCGCAATCCTAATGGCCGACATTCACGCAAGTGCCGGGGAAGGAAGGAAGCGGCCTATGATCATGTGATCATAGGCCGCTTCCTTCCTCCATGGGCAGGGTGCGGTGCTCATACTTGCCTAATACCTAGTTTCGGTGATGACGCAGACGGCCTCCCGCTGATGACTCTGCCACTCTTGGGTCGGCGGATGTGGACTCTGACACCCTTGGGTCAGCGGAAGTTGACTCTGCCACTTTTGGGTCGGCGGAGGTGACACCCAGGGCTGGGGGGCCTCTGCTGTCGTCCGTTATCTGGGTGTTATGGTTATGACCCGAGGTTCACGCCGAGGTTCACGCCGGGTCATGTGACTGAGAGAATGAGTAATACTCGGGAGTGTCGTTTTTAGGAGCCGAATGCGAGCTTGACGGTGGTTCCTTTACAGACAGATTGAAATAGCGAAAGTGGGTAATATGGTGACGATAACTCAATATGTTGGCAT
Organism: Platynereis dumerilii; assembly: GCA_026936325.1. Classification (NCBI taxonomy): domain Eukaryota; kingdom Metazoa; phylum Annelida; class Polychaeta; order Phyllodocida; family Nereididae; genus Platynereis; species Platynereis dumerilii. The sequence goes on along the minus strand of JAPTHN010000018.1, from coordinate 3,349,803 downwards.
TCTACCTGTAGTGGGGGAATCCCCATGACACTGAATTGCTAAGGGGCTTCTCGGGGCTATGCGGCGGACCTTGGGTCGATGGGGTTCCGTGGCCGCCGGCTGGCCTGGTGTGCTTCTGGCGCCGGGCTTGGCCGGCTTGTGTGAGTCAGTCTCCTGGTGGTAGCCGTGGTGCGATGTAGGAGCTGGTTGTAGGGTCCAGAAGAGGGCTTGCCTCCTTCACCAGTATGGTAAATCAGTTTTACTACCGTAAGCCCTCCCCCCAGGTGTATAAGTACTAGGTGTAAAGTAAATTTCCAATCCGCCGTTCATTCTACCGCAGGCGAAACGGATGGCATGGTTGCGTGGTGCGGTTTGCGCATATGTGCCTCGGGTGAAGGGGTTATATTGCCAACTTCTCCTCTAAATTGTATGTTTTCAACGGGTAACCGACCGACAAGCGCTTAACACTGCAGAAATGTGATTGATTGTGAATTGGTGAACCTCGGTATGGAATCCTCAGATTCTTGTTAAGTCTCCGGCTGTGCTTTCCAAGTTGGATTGCCCTAAGCAGATGGGTGGCAACTAACGGTCCCCTGCCCGCGCCCATAGGCGCGGCCCGGGCATCGTGGTTGGCTCTGCCTGGCAGGGTGCCTGTCTTTTGACATCTTGGTGTACAGCTTTGGGTATTGGACGGGCGTCCGCCCTGTGGCCGTGTGTTGCGGGTGGGCTTTCCCTCCTCATGCCGGGTGCCCTGGAGCCCTTGGTCTGATCGAATAGTGAATGTTGGTTATGTAAATTGTGTGTTACCATTGTGTGGTTATGTTGATTGTGTTTAGAATTGGGTGTACATACTGGACTTGTAAATACAGGGGTTGGATTAGGTGGCATGTATCGTTGTTCCATATTGTTGCTTATGTTGGCGTCACGGCTCTGGTCGGTAGATAGTAGGAGGATTCAGTTGTTTCGGGTTGGCTGGTGTTGTCTTTCGTTCATGTCTGTCCAAGCGTCTCGCTTCTAAAAATATGTGCCAAATTGTGAAGAAGAGGATATAGTTGTCATGCAACTGCTGGCAGGCCTGTCCTATGGGTGTTATGCGGCCTGGTGTTGGCAGGTTGTGGCCTTGAAGATGAATGAAGATGATGTCCAATGGAGAACCATCCAAGTCCGATGTACGAAGATGATGTCTATTGGCGAATCATCCAAGTCCGATGTACGAAGATGATGTCTATTGGCGAATCATCCAAGTCCGATGTATGAAAATGATGTCTATTGGCGAATCATCCAAGTCCAATGTATGAAACTGATGTCTGTTGGCGAATCATCCAAGTCCGATGTATGAAAATGATGTCTATGGGCGAATCATCCAAGACCTGAAATACGAAAATGATGTCCACACTCTCCCGCCCTAGAAACATCAGGGGGGAGAGTGTGGGGAATCTGGCGGCAAAGCCCACCGCCGCCAGGGGTGCTGCCGTCGCTGGCAAGCGGCGCATGCGCAGGGCCAGCGACGGCAGAAGCAATGGAGACCTTGAACTGAACTGACGTATATTTGGACACTGTGGTATTAATGTATGTATTTCGGGAATAAATGTTTCCCACAATAAGACAATGCCTCTGCTTAATGCAGTTTACAATACTTGACTTGTACCTATTTTTTTGACCCAAAGACAGCACTCATATCATGACATGTTTTGTGTCCAATACAATACTTCAGTTTGTTAAACTCAGAGTATAAATTATCATATTCACCAATAAAAACTATAAGAGATCTTCGATGTATGCAACTAATGTTTTCTTTCTTCAGACGCTACTTCTTGTTTGTGCTTTATCTGTCATTGACTTTTTATCTCCTCTTTTTGGAGAGTTCCTTATCACAATCTTTGGCTGAGTGGCTTCTCGGTTGTCACTTTCTTTCTGCAGTTCCTTGTTCTGGTGTTGTTACTTGGACAGCTAGTGTTCGGAGTTGACAGACCAGAAAGCTGATTAGGACACCAGACACAACCCACCAATAAAACCTTCTCTTGAGAACTTCCAATGTTACAAGAAAAAGTTCTGTCAGTTCTTGGACATGAAACACAAAAGCTAAAAACCAAAGAAATTTTGCAGAACATGTTTTATTCATATGTTCTCTCTAAAAACAATGTTACAAAACATTATTCTCTTTAACTGTAGTACACATCTTTTGCACGCTTTCTACATATTCAGCCTGACAATGATATATGTTTTCCCCATGTTCCATTACGAAGCATAACCTGCTGTCCTTGTCTTCCTGCTTATGACAGCTTATGCAATATGTTGTGTCCATACATTTTTTCCTCTTGCTTATTGTACTCTAATATCTGCCTTCAGGTCAACTAATCAGCTCTTAACCTTCCATTCAATGCTCCATTGCACTCCGCATTATATAGTACTGACAATAAGTACAGTGGCCTACTGGTATATACATCACGCGCATGAATACCAATAATACCCTATAAGGCAATACAAGTGTATGCAATCCGAATTTGAAGATTGCAGAAGCAGAGCCATTGAGCAAATGACATATAAATATGGCGCAAATGCAATAGTTGACCTTGTACATTTCACTTATTTTGATAAAGTTGTGACATAAACATCATTTTTTCTTTTATAGTGTTTGCATATTTTGGAGAAATACATTACCAGTGGGAGCCTATTCCAAAACCACATGACAAATTCTAATTAACATAGTACATCCACAGAAGTGATCAAAAACTGTTATACATTGTTTATAACTATCTGTGCTTTTAGCAGTTAGACACACGACAGAAGTAGAACCAACAATAACTGTGAATTTTGAGAAAATGTTTTTTTAATAGTCAACTGTCAAATTGGATGGAATCTGTGACAAATATATCAAAACACACATGTCTAGGCAATTTTTCTTTGATTTGTCATACTAGCATAGTACCCAGTCTGCTCACAGACTCTGAACGAACAGCACAGCTGGAGAGTCTGCCAGAAATCGGATTACCTCCAGCTGACACATTTATTAATATTCGAGTAGGTCAGGTCATGTCTAGATAGAGGGACCTCATCACTTGTGCTCATACGCACAGCTGAGCTGCCAGCAACATATAAACAAAGTGCAATCAACAATTTTAAACTGTCAATAAGTGCACATGCACTGCCAATGAGCACCATAAAATTATGAAGTTTTCAAATTCTTTAACAGCTATTGCCAGCATGATTTAAATGATTGTTTAGGGCATTCTCCAACGAAACTAATTGAAACAACAAACGGACGACAATGAAACACTAAAGCATTCATTCAATTGCTTTGAGAGATCTGAAACAGTTAATTTTGTCTGTAACACCAAAGAAGAGTTAATCTTTTTGTTGCACCTTCACAAATAATGTATGTTGTGGTCACTGGTCAGGGCAAGCTTAACAAGCTTATACTGAGAAGTGAGGGTGCTCGTGCGTGGCTGTCTGGCTGGCTGCCAAACAGGGACTACTCACATCTTGCTGGGTAGAAAAAGCATGGTTCCGTGAAAAAAGAAGTACCACAATGGGTACCACTTTGCAGCAAAAGTATGTTTCAAAGCATGAACTGGCTGATTAAAAATTATTCAATAGTCAACTTTAGGCCCAATTCAACATACAAATTCATTACTCCACAACACTACAGAAAACCAACAGTTGCTGAATCTGAAATCTGTTAGAGCTCACTGACAGTGTCAGATCGATTGTAGATTCTGTTCTGGATTCCAGAGGGCAGCACATACACTTTTGTGAACCTGTTGAGCTCTAACTTTAGAGTGAACCACTACTTTGCTGAGGATTGATGGTCGTGCAAAAATGACAAATAAGTGCACTGGTAGGCCTATAATATGAAGAGTCTGAGGAACCACAACCACTTATGGTTGTTGTAAGAGGTGAAATAATGTTGCTTGCAAATTTTGAGTTGTTGGCATTGAGTAGTTTGGGAGGAGTAGCGTAAAGCATCCATGAATTAGATAGATAGATAGATAGATAAACTTTATTTCATGAGGGTAAAACCTATTAAGTATAAATACTTATTTACAATAGGGCCCTCCTGTTAGTAAAATATTAGTAATTAAAATACATGAAAAATAAAGATATGACTAAATGGAAAATGTAAATAAATTAAAATAATGATATAGGGATCAAAAGGCAACTAACTAATAAAATGTAGTAAAACATATAGATCAATAAATACATAAAATCAATAAATCTAAAAACAAGTTAAAAAACAGGAGGGCTGACTAGGTAATATTGACAGTTGAGTTATAAAAATGTCTTAAATAAGTTGATTTAAAAGCACTTAAAGTTTCTTGATTACGAATTTCTGGCTTCAGATTGTTCCAAAGTTTAGCACCACTGTATGAAAAACTGTTCATGTAAATTTCTTTGTGTCGGCCTCCATGTAAGTATAAGTCTTTCCGATTTGAGCTTCTTGTTCTTCTAACATTTACTTCGGCTATTAATTTGAACATTTTGCGCATGTAAGTTGGGGCCAAGCTGTTGATGCTTCTAAAAACCATTGTTACTTCGCGGAAATTTATTATATCTTGTATGGGCATCCATTTTAATTCCTTAAACATGTGGTCACTGGGATACGTTAGATCAGAAATGTCTAAAATTGTTCTTGCTGCTCGTTTTTGAAGAAGTGAGAGTTTTTTAACGAAAGAAGGGCTGCCCCATACAATGGAGCAATAATCCATATGTGGTAGAATGTGAGCATAATAAAAGAGTTTTCGGGTTTCAATTGGCAAGTAGTATTTAATTTTACGTAATAAATTGAGCTTCCTATTTATAATCTTTTTGATGTAATACATGTGATGTTCCCAAGATAAGTTCTGATTTATGCATACTCCCAAAAGTTTTTCATCAGAAATGTTTTCAAGCTGGTCATTGTTGAGTAAAAGAGACAAATTTCTTGCATCAGGTTGAACCGAGTTTCGTTTTTGCCAAGTAGTAATGAGCATAGATTTAGTCTTTGAAGAATTCACGGCCATCCTGTTTTCATTACACCATTCAGAGACATTTTGTAAATCCATATTAAGTTTGGTGTTAATATCTGCAGTGGAGTGATCAGAGAGTGTAATACTACTGTCATCGGCATACATGTCAATTTCACTGTGTCGCAAGGACAAGGGTAGGTCATTAATAAATAAAATAAAGAACAAGGGTCCTAATATGGACCCTTGTGGTACACCAACAGAAACTGGTAACTTTTCAGAGCACCTATTTTTAAAAGATGTGCACTGAGATCTGTTATTCAAATATGACTGAAACCAGTTTAAAGCCAGTTTAGCACATTTGAACATTTCCAACTTCTTAAGTAGTAGTGAATGGTCAATCAAGTCGAATGCTTTGCGCAGATCTAAAAGAATCACACCATTCAATAATCCTTCGTCTATATTCTCTACCCATTTGTTGGTCATGTTGGCAAGGGCACTTTCACAGGAATATAAAGATCTAAAACCAGATTGTGCTTCATGTAAAAGTTTGTGCTCCAGTAAAAACTTGTAAAAATAAGAATGTACATGGCGCTCTAAAATCTTGGAGAGAGTTGATAAAATCGAGACTGGTCTATAATTGCTGAGATCAGAAGAGCTGCCTTTCTTATGGAGGGGTACCACCCTGGCCACCTTCCATTTATCAGGAAATATTCCAGTCCGAATTGATAAGTTCAGAATTCTCGTCAGTGGGGGGGCAATAACAGCTGCGGAGATTCGAAGAATTTTGGGAGACAAACCATCTAATCCCACTGCCTTCCCATCTTGAAGTGAGTTCAATTGTTTTAGCACATATTCATGACTCACTTCAGGAATTTCAAATGTCACGTCATCCGTAACTTTCGAATCGATGAAGTCCTGAAGAGCAACATTTGAGTAATTGTCATTCTGAGGCATATTACTCAGGATGGATGAAGCAATATTTGTAAAGAAATCGTTAAAACTATTCGCAATATCCAAAGGATCTGACAAACAATTTCCATCCTTATTTGAGATTGTGACGGGAGTAATTGACTGTTCACGTGAAGATAACTCATTGAGGATAGTCCAAATTTTCTTGCTATCTTTCAAATTGGCTTTTATAAGCTCTTTGAAGGGTATGATGCTAGTATATAGGTGCACAGAAGCCATTTGCTTGCCCTTATACATCATGTCTCTCAATGATTGGTATGGCCGCCCATGAGATAGATAAATAGATAGATAGATAGATAGATAGATAGATAGATAGATAGATAGATAGATAGATAGATAGATAGATCGATAGATAGATAGATGGATAGATGGATAGATGGATAGATGGATAGATATGGTAAATGCACCCTCCAAGGGGTGCCACAAGATATCACCTGTTCTACACAACGAAACATCAGCAAATTATTGTCTAAATCTGCTAGCAGTAAATAAAAAGGAGGGGATTTTTAAAACAACAAACATTTTTTAAAAATCATATCACACATGTGCATTTGGCTTCACTGCCTTGAAGAAGTAAATGAGACTTTCTCTAGGGGAACAATATAACATCAAGTGCACAGTTGAGGATTCCCTTAATGGACTACGTGAATATCTGATATCTTCTGGATGGTTATTGAGTTTTCTTGAAGCATTTGAATTTCATACAAGATTTCCCCAACTTTTTTGATTTTCACAAATTTAATGCCTCCATTGCAAAATTGAAATTCTTATTCCGGTTAAGCATTTTTGGATACATAGTTTGTGGTACATAACTTTTGGATACATAATTTGTGGTACTAACTCTTTTATAATTCAATTATGCTGTGAATAAACAGTTCCATACCATCCTATCCATAAGCATTTCCAATCAATGCTTGCATTAATTTGTCGACTTGTACAAATTGCAGAGATATTTTCTTGACTTTTGCTTGGAACAGTATACTTACAGTGCCACCTGTAAGTAAGTGAAACACATGAAATGGTGCCATTGCATCAATGCTAAACATCCTCAGCAAAACTGCCTGTGGAGGCATGAATTCTCATCCGATGAGTAGACCCCGAAGTCGACTACATAAAGTCGACTAGTGAAGTCATAGTTAGCTTTCCAAGCAACAAGTTGCTGTTCAATCTAGTCAAGTCAGAGTTGAGTCTGCTCAAGTCATGTCATTGTTGCATAACTTAGCCAATTTTCAACTCACAAAAATGGTTTTGGTACCATTCTAAACAGCATAAAGTGCCCAAGATGCGTGCAATGCTCTTTCTGGTCTTTTGTAAAGTCGCTGCAACATGAAAACTCCCTAATTATAGACACATTTACAACCAACACAACTTCTGAGTGAAAAAATGCTGAAATGTCAGAAGTTATAAGGTATTCTTGAAGAATATTCGAAGGAAGGACCCTATAATTGCATTAAGTTAGCTGAAGTGAGTTTAAGTCAAGTGAAGTCAGAGTTTAGCAACTTAACTGACTAGTCAGTCGAAGTTCTTGCCAAGTAAGTTGGAGTTTCAACTGTGACTGACTTCGGGGTCTACCGATGAGAGAAAAACATATTGGGTCATAAAGGCCGATATGTGAGGCATGTGGAATAACAAAGGCAGCTAATTTTCTTTGCTGTAATTGGAGTTAGGTATGGGTCAAAGTCTTTGATAAGTAAGTGAAATACAGGCCAAATGATATTTAATAGGGAAGGGTGGTTCACTTACTTATCAAAGAATTTGACCCATACCTAACCCTGATTACAGCAGAGAAATTTGGCTGCCATTGTTATCACACAAGACTTACATATCAGCCTTTATGACCCAATATGTTTTTCTCTCATCAGTTGAGAATTCATGGTTCCACAAGCAGTTTGGTTGAGGATGTTTAGCATTGTTGCAATGGCACAACATCATGCGTTTCACTTACTTACAGGCAGCACTGTAATTGGCTCTTTTTAAAAATCATCTCTGGTCTCACCAAAGCATTGAATGGAACCTCTGAAAGGAAATCTAGAGCATTAGTTTGTTAATATGCATTCTACCTAATTTTAATTTGGAAAAGCTAGTCTAAAGAGAAAACAAGGGATCAAATGCTTATAAATGTCCTTAATCCTGGCGTGGATAAAAAATATTGGCACATACACTTCTCTGAGGAGTTATTGAAAATAAGGACTGGTCCATAAAAAGACTCCACCTATCCCATCCCAAGTGAGGTTCCAGTCAAACTTTATCAATATTCATTCAGTGGGATACATGTGTCCTTAGGGATCGATTCTAGATAAGTCATCTGTATTCAGCAGTCTCCATTCTTCAAACCTTTATGAATGTCCTTAACTCTGGCCTGGATAAAAATATTGGCACATAAACTTCCCAGATCCAAGTTCTCAGGAATCGAAAACTGATCAATCCTGACATTCCCTGAACACATCATCAAGATGTCAGAGCTGTGATTAGCAAGTCAGAAGACTCTTCCCCACTCCACAGTGGCTGTCCCATAAAGATAACACGAGGACTGAGGAATCCAATAGGAATGTTAAGACTGCCAAATCAGATTTGTTCTGCTATCCGAAAACGATTTTGTTACCAAAATATATTCTAATAGACTTTAGGACTTATCATTTTGGTGACACATCAACAAATTCGCAGGCCGTTGCAGATTTGCAAACTGTTTTATGTTGCTATTATTCTTTGGAAAGTGGTTTCTCCACCTTTATTTTTGAGAAAACACTACCTTGTTCTATCAATGTAAGTGCATTGCTATATCAATAATTCATGTTAACTTACTTGCACTGACAAATTAAAAATAGTATTGTTTTTAACACATAGTGCATTGTGTGGGGTATGCTTGTCAATGGGGCCATTGTAATGTCGATCTTTCTTCATCTTATAAATTATAATAGTATACCACTTAATGCAGATCTGGTAATATCTTCCCACAAGGGCAAGCATTGACTTTGTACTGACCGTAGTCTCTGAGCTTCAGCCTTGACAACAATCTTCCCGGGCATTATGCTAATGTCAAAAGCTGTACTTGTGTCCGTTGTACTGGAATAATACTTCATAAAAGCCAACCATAACCCCAGTTACTCATTTCTTCAAGTGCCAAACGCTAAGGCTGTCCTTGTACAATCTGCTTCAAGGTCTCTTATGGCTAGAAATACTTGTTTTATTGCGCCAAATAAAGAATCTATTGAAACAGAATGAGTTGCGTCTTGAAATACATTATCCACATGATTGGGTTCTTTTACTTGCCTATCACAGACACTGTTTCAAGTGACTGCCAATTTTACATCTCATCGGAATGACATCCAGTTGAAATTCTGCTCATGAAAGTCCACTGAAAGTGATTGGTTTCCACTCGGGGGTTCATACCCATAGTCGTGCACTCAGCCACTGAGCTGCCTTATGCACACCAAATCTCCGCTGCTGACCAGAAAATATAATAATTTTGTCATAATGCTTACACAGGTACATTAAGCATAGGCCCTGGGAGCTGGGATGAGAGAATATTCCCCCCAGGGCATATTGGTGTCCTCTTAGGTGTAAATCCTCTTTCGGTCCATGTAACAATGGTGTCTCCTGCTTTCCTGTGCTCCAGTCACCTAATCAGTGGAAAAAAGTAACAGAATAGTTACAAATGAACTTGCATTCTCTACTGACATAACATTTAAATTGTAAAAGTCGACGTGTCCCAGGCTTGTTTTAAGGCATTTCATTGATAGCATTATTTCGTTCATAATATCGCTCACTGTACCTAGTTTTGAATTGCCAATTACGTTTATGACTATGTACTAATCCAATACATTGATAAACTGTCTGAATTGATTCTGGTAAATAAATAGATATTTCACTTTGTCATTTCTTCCTATGAGTGTCTACCTCAACCACAAGTCTCCTAAATTCTTGAAAGATTTTTTAGACATTGACGGTGGATTTCCAAGGTGTTCCCTTAATGGATGTCTTTCATACCCATGCATACCACAACTCTAATGCACTTGGCACGATATAAAGTCATTTTGGCAACTTGGTATCATGCAAAGAAGTTAAGAACTGCTGATGCCTGTTTCATGTCAGATTGAATGGTGCAGGTGTGACAGAATTCCTCATAATGGCAGAACTTCATCAAGATAAAATGCACACCCTATTTACAAGGTCTCTTTCTTAGCAATAGCAAAGGAGACTCATCAAACCTCGACATTAAAGTTACCCTGAATGATAGATCAGGTTTTCACCAAAAGTTTGTTTAATTTTCACATTTTCTTGTGTATCCTGGTCACACAGCTAAGTGTGTAAATTTTCTTTGATGTGGGATTAGAATTTATACCTCTAATGGCCCTCCAAATACCCTGAATGGCCCCTGGATTTATTTCGGGTAAGCACGGAAAACATCGCCAGCCTTGCTTGCTTTCAACATTGTGACTTCATCACCATTGTAAGAATTAGTTAACTTGTAGCTATATATTTTTAACAATGGTCATTGTGACGTCATCAGCAATGGATGTGCTGGAGGTTGGGGGCACTAAGATGAAAAAGAAAAGGAAATAACTGAATAATTTGTGTAATCAAGGAGAGACTTTAACAAATTAGTCAAAAATATTATTTATCACAAGTTCATATTATACTGCCTATGAAACCATCAATATTTGGCAAAAGGTTTTATCATTCGGGGCAACTTTAAACTTTAAAACAATATGGAAACTCAACTGAGAGCATTTAGAAATATTCCAAACCTGCAGAGTGTAGTACACTGTATGTTTGGGGTAAAAACTTGGAGACACAAGCACCACAGAAGAGGGGATGTCTTTTGTTCTGTCAGGTCTTTAGCAGAACCCAAAAGCTGTACAAAAGCCAACCCTGATGCCCTTTATCAACCAAACCCCACAACAATGCCCCTGCTTAATGCAGCTTCACAAAACAGGAGTTTGTCCTTTTTGTTCAGTCCAGACAAGAGGACTCGTGTGTTGTGCACATAACAATTGAATGTTTTTCCAAGTCGACTTGACAAGACATCTGCTTAAATGGGTGAGCTCCCAACTTAAAATAGCTTGTGTTCAACTTAAAAAAGCTGTTCTGTTTGTGAGGAAATGACCTTACTTCCTGAGACATGCTCCTGCATTCCAAACAAAGGCAATTATACCTTTAGCTCACACTTGCAAGACGATGGATGCACCTCAAATGATGTTATCGTACTGATTCATCCAGGTCCAACTTCAGTGGCATTAACAGCTAATTTGAATGGTATTTGAATGAAACTACCGGTGAAGAACATAGTGAAAACTTGAGCTGAAAGATATTCACTTGCTTGTCGAATTCACCATACTGACCTTCCAGGTGAAGACTATCTTAGAAAAGACTGACCAAGAAGTTGATGTTATATTATTTGCTAATGTGTCCAAAGTACCCTTCCCGTCAAAGTCTATTCATTTATTCATAATATTCCTAATATGCTTGGTGCCAGAGTTGAAAAAGCTATTAGTTATCTTTTCTGTATGGCAGCATCTGTAATATATAATTTAAAAGACTTGATGTCAAACAGTTTTTTAGAGATATCAAAGAATGGCACATTCCTGCTTGCTTTGTTTTAAAAATTGATAATCAATGCTTTTGTTAACCTTGGTGTTGAAATTCAGAAAGAATTTCAGCCTTGAAGTTTGAAAACAAATGTTATCTTAGACTGCCTTGCCAAAATTCTGTTGTTGTACTGACAAAAGTCAAATTTTACCAGCTTGGAGAAGATTCAATGTAAATTGAAAACAGAAAAATACATGGCATTGAAATTGACACAGCTAATAGAAGCAGTTTAATTGCCAATAATTGGGAAGAATTCAAATGCCAAAGGGCACACAAACAGCAGCTTAGTCAGGACTTTACAGGCTAACTAGGACAAGGCGATGAAACAGCAAAGAGATAAAGCATGACTGAAGCAGCCGTCCAACATAAATCAAGGTGATCATGCCAGAGTCAGATTCCAACTCAGGACCCAGACCAGCGAGTGGCTGCCCAAAGCAATACCGACTGAGCTGACTCCTCACATGTATGTAAAGAGTATGGAATGCTTTTTAGACGCTGGAACCAACATCATTGTTATCCTAATGTAAAAGTAAAGAAGATGCCATAAAAGATTAATACAAATAAATGTGAAAATAGAAAGAGGAAGCTTGAGAGACAAAGCCAATAAGGCAAACTTCCGTACTTCCTGTGGGTCAGGGGTAAAGCACTTTGTCGTCCTGGCACATGTCTCTCCATGCTAATATTGCAATGTCTCGCCACAAAAGCATTCAATGAATAGTCAGAAGGATTTTTTAAAAATCCTTGTTTCATGTCTGCATTGCCTGAGAATGATCTTATTGTACAGCCCCAAAGCGGTTGTTCCCTAAAGATTGAAGCAATCGAAATTGTGCTCCGTTCTTCTCAATCTTGACATCGTAAGATGGCACTCATATGAAAAAGATTAGGTCCAGAAAGACATAAAAGGAAATGGTTCACAAAATTTCATTTTTGATATGTTCCATAAAATGCTGAATAAATGTTTAATATTCTAATTAAGGCATTTAAGTTTTGTGCAAATAAAATATGCTAAACGAGAAATTTTAGGCAATATGATCACAGTTCCTTTGGACATTACCCATTTAATTTATTTCAAATAATGTGTAACCCATAGTCTGAATAAGACCTTGGTGACATTGAATAAGACTTTTAGAAAATAATGGCCAAAAGCATGTATTTTTACGGTTTGTTTTGTCGAGGACAGAACAGACATTTGAAGATGTATCACAAATGATGACATCATATCAAGTTTTTTACCTTCAAAGGGGAGAGTTCTCTGTCTTTGACTTCATGTGACATGTGCAGAAAGTAAGATATTTTAAAAGATCAAATCCAATTTGTCAGTTCTTGAAGAACTGATTAAAAGTTAAATAGAGTTCAAACTGAGAAAATTGGATGTAAATCATTGATTTACTAGGAAGTTGATGAAATAGCAGTTCAATTGAATTTATCATATTGTAAGCAAATTTATGAATGGCTGTAATAATGTGCAATATGGTAGGTACATCAACTACAACATATTCCACAGTAGATGACATGTGTCTATTGGCTTCATGACCAGCCTGTCTACTAAGCCCGAGTCTGTGCTGGACATGCTAAAAATTGACTTAGGCTGATCTGAGTGACATTACCTAATGCTTCATGACTCCAAGCAACTTATCAGAGCTTAGGCGACCCACTAGGTTAACATCCCATGCCATTACCAGACCCAGCCATTGAATAATGCATTTGAGCATGTGCCCATCGAGTGACCACTAGTAATTGAGGGTGCTGTTTTGACACAGTGTAAAATTAATGCTTTGAGGCCACTAGAAGGGTTGACTAACATTTAGTGCTTTGTTACACATTACAAGAATTGCATGTCCACGTTTAAGCATGAATTATATCATCTTTTGTTTGTGTGGGCTTCCACCATGCTGATACAAGTTTGTCATACTTTCCAAGTCCGGTTGATTAGCCATAATGAAGCAATAGCCATACTACACTGGACAGAGGGGGACATTCTGCAAGACCTTTCAGTCTGGGAGAATACCCTCAGGACATTCTGGTGGCACTCTCCATGAGTCTGCTTTACTTATTTGGTTGGGCAAGCTCTGCGTGTCAATGACAAAATATTAGATGGAATCGTGGAATCTCTTCTGGTAGCCCATAGACAATAACTTCTCTCTGTAGTGGGCAAGAGAGTGAGTTAGTAACACCAGGAAACACTCCAAAAGAAGGGCATTTAATACTTGGCAGACCCAGGTGATCAATCCGAACACAAACACACATTGATCAATGAGAATGTCAGGGACATCTCGTTTAACTGTGTCACAGCTGCACGTAGCAAGCAATCAGTCACCAAAAGCCATGAAGCCAACAGGTAATGAAACCTGTAGCTGGTCTTTAGTGGTCACTGATCGAGGGCTGCATGTTTGCCTGTCAAGTATACTGATGAGGTAATGATTTCTAGAGCACTTGTTCCAGAATTGCTCATGCATTGAAATAACACCAGACATCCAAATGCAACAAATCATCAATAGTTACCAAAATGACTGCCTGTAACTTGTCCTTGATTGAGCAGTTTGCATGTTTGCAGATCAAGAATTGCACAATGTCTGCACATGATTGCTTGTCTTTAAATGCATTCAGAATTTACACAAACCTGCTGAAAGCGCGCATTAAAGATGATCTTCCTGCAGTGTATTCAATTTAATAAGCTGAAGCACCAAGTGGTGGGAAAAAAGTATAAATGCTTGGTAGTTAAATATCCTGAGGACACCCAAGGTAGTAAATGAAATTTAATACGGACATGCTAATATATACAATTAGAAATAAACTACTCGCCATTCCCAAGGGTAAGCAAATTCACTGAAAGTAAATCAACTCACTGAAAGAGCATCAATTCACTGAATGAGCAAGGTAAAATTATACAACTTACCCAAATGATACAACTTGCCCAAATCATTAATGCGCCAAAAGGAATGCCAAGAAATCGATAAACTAGAACGAAGAACTCCATAGAGTACTCTTTTCTCATTTAGTAATTTATGGATGATGATGATCACTGATCAGATTACAACCATGCAATAAGCACGTTATTGACATCACATCTCATGACCAAGACTCACAACCATATCATGACTAAATTTCCTCGGCCTCACTCATGTGGACCAACAACAGCACCAATAAAGGAAACTCTTCTCATGAATGACTTTATGGCGCGTGCTTCCATGAATGCAATTCTTCCTTTGAGAGACTGACTTGGAGGTCAAGCATCATTTAGGGAGTCTGGAATGGCTGCTAGACTCACTCATATTAGAAATGTTCTCTCTGGGTCTAAAGACGAACATTTTTGTGGCATATTTCAAGTCGTATCCAAGTAAATATGCATGGTGTTTCACGTTCAATAACTAATTTTTATATTGCAAAAATCTACCATTGGGAATGACATAACTTATAGGGCTTATAAGCCCACACTAAACTGATAACATCTTGGTGGCCAGATATTTTAAACTGCATACTCTTTATGAATAATATCAACGCTGGAATATGGAGTTTAAACCAATGATCAATATGTTTCTTACCAATCAACAGTTTTTAACACAAAACTGCACTGTAGAATGATGAAAAAAAAAAAAGAAGTAGATCCAGGGTTAGACGCATTATTCTTTGGAAAAAGAATTAATGTAAAACATGAAACAGGCCTACCTTTTCCAAAAGAAAAGAAATGAATAACCAGCAACAGCAAACCCACCTGGAAAAAAGAAAGACTTTCATTAATACACTATCAACACATCCTAATTATAAAATGCAAAAAAATAATAAAAGGAATAGACATCAAACTTAATGGTGGTATATTTAAAAGAATGACCATCCAGGTCATTGCAAGTATGTAATAATTTAATTTTTCATATTATCGACAAAGGTAAATGTTGAACTATCCAAAAAGACAATTACTCAAAGTTACTTGGAAAAATAGGAACAATCAAAAACTTTTCCAAAAAGAGAACTACAAAACAAGATTGGTTTCATTTCAGCAAGCTCAAAATAGGGTTACACCCATATGAGGGGTTGCATAACTGTAACTGTTTAAATTGTGGATGCTCGCCAAAAGGTTTCTGAAAAAAGAATAGAATGACAACATTGAAACCTGTAGCTACAATGGCTTGACTTACCATCTACTTTAAACCTAGAAATTGAATTGTATAATTAAACCCGCAGTAAATTAGGGATGAACCATGTAAAATGACAGATAAAATGCTTTTTTCATTGGATGAAAGAAAGTAATGAGAGTACACCTGTGATCAACCCTGTGTGCTACTGATATTCAACATGAAAAAAAGGAAAGTAGATGAACACAAGATGACACAAAAGGGACTGGTAGATAGATGGGGTTTGGCTTTTTCGTCTAAGCCAACCTTTGTATAAATGAGATAATCTCTTATTGCCTGTGTGCAACAGTCTTGTCTTGGTGCCCTAAGTGACCCTTGGGAGATTCTTAAAGACCTCCAGTTACCAAGAAGACGACCTTACCACCCCACTTATCCCTTGATCGACAAGCACGATCTTGTTGCGGCTGTCCCTTCTCCTTTATTCAGATGTATTTTGCCCAATTACAAAAACTTTCCAGCTTCCATGTAGACTATTTTGTGGTTGTGGTTGTCATAACAATTGCTTTCTTTGGGAAGAATTTTCACAACAATTGGAAGCAATCTTCACAACAATTGGAAACAAGAGATTAACCTCTTCACTTCAGAACAGCCTTAGGGGGCTGGATGATAACTTGAAAATCATCAGTGTTTTGTATTTAGGTTCAATTAATAAATATTTATAGCGAAGTGTAAGATGGAGACGCTCCCCAGAAACAGTACTATGTTCAGAAATACGAAGGCATACTTTGATTTAGTATCAAGGAATGAAATTAATTTTTTTGAAGCAATGTAAATCTTACAACCATTAATCACTGATTGCAAAATGAATTAGCAGGAAAGCATTTGCTGCTGTGACAAATCAATATTTTGAATAACTTCTGAGCTGACCAAACCTGAGCCAATTAATCTTTCAAGCACATTCTTGGCTATGACAACCTTGTGGAGAATTTCGAAGACGTGTGAGATTAGGGGAATTGATAAAGTAATTTGTGAGAAATGATGATGGCATTAGTAAGTTCTGCAAAGAACCTTTTGACATAGAAACTTAATCAAATATTGACTGCCACGGCTAACTTCATTTCTGAATCAGATAACTTTTTCGACTCTCCTAGAGACTTGTCCTAGAATGGTTTGATTTTCTTATCACTGAGTACAAGCACTCCTTAAATTTGTGATTTGCTCCCTAAGGTATAATACTCTGATTTATAGAATTCTTTCCCAATGTTGGTCTTACTTCTCCAATGATAAATGAGCATGGTTTGGAATTTATCTAGCTCATCTGTCTTGAAATTGGAAAATCTTGGATATATAATATACTAAGTAAGTCCAAATCTATTTACAGAATCCATATCTATTGTCAATAATTTTTAGATGAACTAAATTGAAATATGAAGATTGTAAGTAGTTTTTCATGCACAATACAGGGTGACCCACCTCAACTTGTGCATTGATGTTGCAACCAAAAATGTGTTTACTGAAGCAGTTTGGGATTTCCATTGAAAACACCAAATTAAAGTTTCAGTGGCAAGAGCCAAGAGAAGAGCATTATGCAAGTTTGGTTCATTTTTGGTTAAAATTGGACGCGGAAAAAGAGTTCAATTTTTTGCATAGCTTTTTTTCTACTTTTTAACAATTTCGCTCCGTCAACTTTCAGAAAAAATTTTGGGATCACATGTAATGCATGTACTGCATTACAGAAGCTTTAACAAAGTAGTGCCAGGGATTTTCTTTGAAGGAGGTTTGCGATTATTAAGTCAGGAAGCCCAAATACTGGCCTGGCGCAGTGCACTATTTTCATGCTGGTAAGTTACTGAGGTCAATGCCAAGGCTGGCTGGGAAAAAGTTGTTGTTACCACTCATAATAATCATTAGAATAGCTTTATCTTACATGGGAATATCATTTACCACTTGCAATTTCAGCATTGATGTGTGTATTGGCCACTATAATCATTGTTTTAATAATGTATGCAAATTGTCAACCATGGATCTTATATTTCCAATAAAAATGACTTGGCTTGGATTTCTAGGTCATATGACATTATGAATTTATTGAGGGGAATATTCTGCAACTGGTTGTATTAAAAATCCATTTGTTTTCATCACAAATGTTGGTCAAATTAGGACTAGATTTTGAGGGATTGAAATTTGTGACTTTCCAGACGACATCAGAAATAGATTATTGTAGAAGTGTTGATATACTTTTTCTCTATGCTTTTAAAAACCGAGTGTCATGTTTTACGTTTCTAATGACTCGGACAATCACAACATCTAACTATTTTGTGTTTGCAGTCATCTGACTGTCAGTTATGCAAATGGTTTTGCCATATTTTGACTTGTTTGTCTCCGACAGGTTGCCATTCTAAATTTGCTGACCTGGTAACATACACTTGACTCTAAAACTCACAAATACCATCTAGTCACCTCCCTAAGAACCTCCTTTTGCATATCAGTGTTATTTCAGGCAGTTGCTGAGGTTTTGGTTGACACTGGTGCAATTTGAATTCTTCTCAGCTGATTTTTCGGCGCAAACAAAAATGACGACAAATTTTCACCTGCCTGTCATTTTTGATAGAATAACTACAGAAGCTTACAACTCACTTTTTGTAGTAGTCATACTACCATTGAGACAAATGTGTTTCGAAAAATTAACTGTAACATTTTTGTTGTCTTCTGTTAACATGCTAAAGTCATGCACAAGTTGAGGTGGGTCACCCTGTATACATGGTTTTAAAGATATTTGATGGACCATATGCATGTTTTTATGTCTGTCTTGGTCATGAGCTTGAAAAATGAGATACTGTTCTTTCCGATTAATTTTTCTGGTCTAATCTAGAAATTGAGACCGAGGACACGACATAAATCTGATTCTACAGGGAAACATTCCATCAAAATCTGATTTAGCACAGGAAGATCTATTTCACTGTCTGTTCTGGCTTTTTTTACCAATTGCTTTTTTTTGCATCATTTTTCTTCGTCCTCTCCTCATCATTACAGAATGGCTGGGGCAACACAGGTTGATGGATAGCTTGGAACCACTCGAAGGCTAAGTAGAGCCCTTATGACAAAATACTCCCAGCACGAAGGTCCAACACAGCTCATAGGTTGACCCTACTGTTTGTTTTGTAGAAGCTCAAGAGTAATGCTCCAGTTGATTTTCCAATAATCAAAAATATAAATATAAATAAGTAACATTCTACCAGTATACCAAGTCCAAAACCTGTGTATGCTACCATGCTACCATGCGAAATCATATTATTTTATATTTTTAGTAAGCTGATAAATTTGCTTTGTGAGTGCAAGTCTCTAGTCGTGAGTCTATATATCGTTCTGTGATGACTATGTCGGTACAATGATGCCTCTGAAGTTAATACCTTTACAGCTAATCTATCTTTAACTAAAAATAAACAAGAAAAAAAAACCTACAGCCTAGAATAACTGGTTCAGACAGTTTCGAGGACAGCTTCCTCCAACAGCTGCCTGCTCTTGAGAGTTTTTCTTTTCATCTACTAACTGACCTTTGATCTCGAAACCTTTTTGCTCCTTAGTGACCTCATGATGATTCATGAAGTAGTCACGTCCAGTGGGAATGTGGTGCATTGCAGTTGATGTCAGAATGGTCTTGGTGACATCACTCTGATGTAAAAAATTACTCAAAATGTCTACTGTTACTAAAAAAATTAATGACTGAAAATTGGTTGTGGAGAGTCAGTAATTTCGAATGCCTCTAAACTAATGATGCTTTTTATAGATAATAATTTTCCTGAACCTTTCCTCAAAAACCTTTTGTGGTTGTTGATTTTTCTTGTGACATTTTTTCTGCTTTCAGGTCTGTTGTTTCTTTGATAATTTTTTGGCGGTTAACATGTTCTAACTTGTGCAATAGAATCAGCTGACATATGCCATAGAGTATGCCAATATATGTCACAGAGCCGGTCAACTTAATTTGTCATAGAGTAAGCCAAAATAAGCCATAGACTCAGGTTCCTTCCATACAATGTGCACGGCTCACGATGAGAATTAATTTTCAGATATCAAAAGAAGAAACCTAAGATGACTTTTAGCTGGAAATTTTGCTCCATCAATAAATGGCTCTCTTGGCACCATATGGCCGAGGTCTGTGCTTAAAATATATCTCAAAAGACCTGATCTTCAAAGTTAATAATGTAAAACAAGGTCAACAGACAAGAAAAGGTGTCAGTTTGCAAGCAGATATTTGAATTCCATTTAAGACTGACTTAAAATGTTGTTTTTCAAAAAGTTGCCCCAGCAACAAATAATACAGTCCCTTTAACCGGTCTGGATATAGAGAAATAACATTGACTAATTGACATTTAATTCTTTATCAAATTATTCCCGTAATGCACGGATGCTGAGCATATATGTTTGTTGTGATGTAGCTACACATATAATTTTCCAAAGGGTTGTCTGAATTTTTGTTTTTTGTTTTTGTGTACTGTGTTATATATTTGTGAAGAAGGAATGACAATAAAATAACAAAATAATAATGACTAGTGGTGATCTCAGTCAATATTCACCCGGCTGAAAGTGACTAACCTGTAAGAAATTCTTAGCTAACAGGCTAATAAACAGATATGAGGTTTCTGAAGAAAAGAATAGAATAACTACAATTAAACCTATTGCTTACCATCTACTTTAAACCTAGAAATTGAATTGTATAATTCTACCCGAAGTAACAGTACTAGGTTGAGAAGTACAAAGGCATACTTTGATTTAGTATCAATGAAATTACTTTTTTTGAAGCAATGTAAATCTTTCAACCATTAATCACTGATAGCAAAACGAATTAAGCAAGAAAGCATTTGCTGCTGTAACAAATCAATATCTTAAATAATTTCTAAGCTGATCAAACCTGAGCCAATTAATCTTTCAAGCACATTCATGGCTATGACAACCTTGTGGAAATTTCGAAGACGTGTGAGATTAGTCAAATTGATTAAGTAATTTGTGAGGAATGGTGATGGCATTTGTCCGTTCTGCAAAAAATCTTTTGACATAGAAACTTAATCAAATATCAATTGCTGCGGCTAACTACATTTCTGAAACCAATAACTTTTTCAACTCTCCTCTAATTGAGACTTGTAATGGAATGGTTCAATTTTCTCATCTCTGTATACAAGCACCCCTTCAATTTGAGACTTGCTCCCTAAGATATAATTCTCTGATTTATAGAATTCTTTCCCAACGTTGGTCTTACTTCTCCAATGATAAATGAGCATGGTTTGGAATTTATCTAGCTCATCTGTCTTGAAATTGGAAAATCTTGGATATATAATATACTAACTAAAGAAAGAATAATTTCTGATCATTTATCGATTCAGCTCTTTGGAACTGGTGAAAAAACTGCCAGATGACATCTCATTATACCTCCAGCGAAAGTCCAAATCTATTTACAAAATCCATATCGATTGTCAATCATTTTTAAATGAACTAAATTGAAATATGAATATTGCAAGTAGTTTTTCATGCACAATATATACGGTTTTAAAGATATGTAATGGATCGTATGCATGTTTTTATGTCCGTCTTGGTCATGAGCTTGAAAAATGAGACATTGTTCTTTCTGATTTATTTTTCTGGTCTCATGCTAGAAGTTGAGACCAAGGACACAACATAAATCTGATTCTACAGGGATTCATTCCATCAAAATATGATTTAGCACAGGAAGATCTATTTCACTGTCTGTTCTGGCTTTTTTTTTACCAATTGCGTTTTTTTGCGTCATTTTTCTTCTTCCTCTTCTCATCATTACAGAAGGGCTGGGGCAACACACGTTGATGGATAGCTTGGAACCACTCGAAGGCTAAGCAGAGCCCTTATGATAAAATACTCTCTGCACGAAGGTCCATCACAGCTCATAGGTTGACCCCACTGTTGGTTTCATAGAAGCTCAAGTGCTATGCTCAAGATGATTTCCTAATAATCCAAAATGAAAACATAAATAAGTGACATATATATTGTATCTATGATATTTTTTTGGGAACGCTGTTAACATGTTCTGCATGATAGAATCAGCTGACATGTGCCGTAGAGTCAGCCAATACATGTCACTGAGTTGGTCAACTTAATTTGCCAGAGAGTAAGCCAACATAGCCTTGACTCAGCCTCCTTTTATATAACATACACAGTTCATGATGAGAAAAATCTTTCAGAGATCAAAAGAAGTTCTAAACCTGAAATGACTTTTAGCAGAAAATTTTGCTCCATCAATAAATGTCCCACTTGCCACACTATGGTAGAGGTCGGTGCTTCAACTATAGCTCAAAAGATCTGATCTTAAAAGTCAATAGCATGAAAAACTGTCAACAGACAAGAAAGCATGTTAGTTTGCAAGTAGATATTTGAATTCCACTGAACACCATAGGCGTATTTTGCAGGGGGTCAGGGGGGCTGCAGCCCCCCCTGGCATCAGGGCAAATGGCATATATCAGGACAAATCCTGACCAATAAGGGCAGATTCACTGCCCTGGTCACATCCGTGCCATGTTAAAATTTCAGGGCAAAATAGCGACAGCCCCCCCCACGTAACGCATGTCCCGTAAGCCTATGCTGAACACTGACTTTAAATATTGTTTTTCAACCAGATACCCCAGCAGCATTGCACAGCAAATAATAATATGGTCCCTTTAACCAGTCCGGATATAACCAAATATTATTGAAATTTTTTAATATTAATTCTTGACCAAATTATACCTGTAACGCACTGGTGCTGAGCATATGTTTGTGGTGATGTATCAACATATATCGTTTTCCAAAGGGGTGTTTGAATTTTTGTTTTATTTGTTCTGTGTTATACATTTGTGAAGAAGGAATGACAATAAAGAAATGGCAGTGTAACTGATTTACTGTTTCTAAGCGGGATATAACAAAATCTCAGTAAAAATTCACCCTTTTGAAAGTGACTCACCTGTAATGAATTATTTGCTTACAGGCTGATAAACAGGTATGATGTTCTTACCACTCGAAATGTGACAAAAAAGCTTCAGTCTACAAAGAAGAATGTTTTAAAAAGCCCTTTCAATCGCCTTTCATAAAAAAATTAAATGTCGGATGCATTGTGCAAACAAGAGAACAAATCTAGCTTAGGGGAAATGTATCATTTACCGTTAATTGCAAACTGAGACCGTTAAAATATGAGAAGCAAACTTTCTTAACACAAAGTTACAAATGCTTGTGGCTTTCTGACCCTGAGCAGATACTTCTTGTGCGAGGCAAGCTTAGCCTTAAGCTGGGTAATCTAGTGTCGGCAACTGTGAAGTATGGTGGAAATAAATTGGTTCCGCAACTATGTGTGTACATTGAATGAGGCTTAAGCAGGAAATGATGGGCTGTTGTAGTTTGTTCAAGCCCGAGGCTTTATGTAACGAAAGTTTCACATTATGCATAACAAATAATCAAAGCCATTAGATCAGCCACCATGCAGTGTAGTACAAAAAAAAAGCTATAACAACATAAACCAGGATGAGAGATGTGAAGGATGGCCTAATCTGTCCACTACCCTTCCACATACAGAGGGCTAGATATCTCCTTGTATATTTTTGCTCTGTTACTCTCTTCAAACATGTATCCTTGGCATATCTTCTTTCTTATCCGAGTAGTGCATTGACATTTTGTGCCTCTTCATTTTCTCAAATCATTCATGCCTTGATCCTGGACGTCATTATCATGTACTATTTGAATTCCCACTTTCTGCAGCACCATCTTCCAAATGCTTAAAGCAGAACATCCCATTTCATTGGCTTGGTAGGATGAAATTTACTTTGAATAGTTCCACACAACTTTGAATAGGGGTTTTTTTTTTCAGCACAAGATCAGAATGGCATTTTCTGAAGCTGTCCTTGAGGTCATGATCAGTATTTTGCATGTCAATGGATGTGCCCTTGAAAGCATTATCTGGTTGTAATGAACAATGTAGTCATTATCACCTTGAATACCCTGGAAGTCACCATGCAAGCATCAAATCAACACCACAACTGAAAAGAAGAAGATATAAAAACTACATGGAAATAGAATACAGAACTTGTGAGCAAACTTTTGTACAGTTACTCAGAGACCTGTACCCTGTCAGTTGTATAAGCTTTTTGCGCATAACAAATGTTACAAAATGCATGCTATTCTTTTCAGACCGTAAAGAGGGATTCTTGGGATAGCGACAATCATACGGGAAAGAGTGCACTCTAAAATATTTCGGAACAAAACTGGTTTTTTGAAATCCAAAATGTTTTTTGGAAAATCCATATTGGTTTTTGCATAGAAGATTGGTTTTTTCAAAAAACCACCTTCCATTTAAAAAACTGGTTTTGCCCCGAAATTTTCTAGAGTGTGCTTCAAACGCCAAAGTGACCGGTTGCTGAAATGTAAAAGGTTAATAGTACACAGAAAACCAGAAACTGTCAAAAAGCTAGTTAACAAGTTATGTCAATGTACCAAGACCAGTTAACATTGGTTTTATCTGTAAAGGCATATCAACGAGATAAGTGGCCGAAGAAATAAGCAATGTTTCTTTCAAATAAATATAATGTTTCAGCTTACCGTCTGGTTAGGGAAACATAATTTTATATGTTCTATCTAAGCCAGAACAATCCCATATCTGAAAGATTATCAAAGCAATACCGTTCCCATAATGGTTTATGCAATTACAATATAATGGATCAAACAATCTTATAATATGCAATAATAATGTATGGTAGAAACAAAACCTGATAAATTGGAGGTTTGTTGAGCAATGTAGCTCTGAAACAGATGAATGCATACACTCTATCCTTGTTTTGGTTATGCTGCGGAAACAGAGCAATGTGCAAATTTAAACACAGTTCAGGCTTTGGTGAATTAATTGTCTAAGGTGCCTCACTGTTGTTGCAGAGTTGATCTTAAGAAAAGCTTTGAAATTATAAGGAACAAACTATTCTTTACACTTAGTTGAGAACACTTGTGGCTTTCTGACCCCGAGTAGATACTTCTTGGAGGAAACAAGCTTAGCCTTAAGCTGGGTAATCTAGTGTTGGCACTGTGAAGTATGTTGGAAATAAATTGGTTCTGCAGCACAGCATGTGCAAGGAATGAGGCTTAAGCAGGAAATGATGGGTTGTTGTGGTTTGTCCAAGCCTGAGGCTTTATGTAAGAAAGTTTTGGATTGTCCATCACCAATAAACAAAGCTCAGCCATGACTAAACAAGTGTTGAACCCTTAGATAATCACTATAAACTTCCCACATTTGCTCAGTTGCAATTGGTTTTACATCATGAGCGCCAATCTTGATATTATCAGATCCAAAACATTTTTGTTGGTTTGAGGTTGATAACAACGAATTAAAAAATCATTATTATTCAGTTTTTTTAACGCCATTTTTGTTGTTGTTTCAAAAGATTGTTTATGTTGGTTGCAATGGAAATGATCTCAATACGTTCAAACAATGAAAAGCTGAATTTGAATTAACCAGCACTCCGTGTAAATATTGGGCGGAGCCTTTCGGATGATGTTCTCGGAATTTCCTGAAATTTTGCAAAAAGTTTAACTTACCTAATTATAGCTCAGTGGCAGGGTCAAAATTGGTCAAAAAAAATTTTCCTTGTCGGGGCTACCCATTGAAAAATGAATGTTTTTGGCCTTCGGACGGCCGTAATTTCATCAATATTAACAAAAATTAAGGTATATTTTGTCCATCAAAATTTCACACTTATGATAAAGATAGGAACACAAGTGATACATCATTTTAAAGGGATATTTCATGACATTGCAAAAAAGATGTCATAACAAAGAATGTTTTGGTTGCTAAGCAGTGTCACCATGGCAACCGTATGCAAGTTTTGAAATTTTTTCATTGAGCTAAAATAGACCATTTTTCAAGGCCATATATCTCCCATGATAACACCTAAAAAATTTAGGTGAAAATATCTCCAGAAAGCTCACCTCCTGTGCTATATTAAACAACAATAAAACAGCTCTGAAACAATGAACCCTTCTTTTTATAGCCATGGACATTTTTTGTTAATTTTCATGATTTTTTCGATTTTTTGACCGAAAATTGCCCTCTTAATCACCTAAGACTGGGAAAACTATGCTCATTTCACTCAAAAAACAAAATAGTTGTTATTGCAATTGGATAGAAATAATATTTAGAAAATAATAAACATCATTAAAAAGCAGAAAAAATGTTCTATATGCAAATTAGTACCGCCATTATTGAAAATTCTAATTTTCTCAATATCTCGGCTAATATCCCACTCAGCAACAAAATTATGGTGTCTAACCCTATGTTTTAAGGGTCAAAGAATACTTTAGGACTATCTTGAAAGGTGTCAAATAGGTGTAGATTAATATAATGTGACCTGGGTCACCAGAATTATTTCAAACATGGCACTATCTACTTTCACGAAATGAGTCAAGACGGGTTCATTGTCGCTGATTTTGGGTGCATTGATTCCTAATTATTTGATTATAATAGGCTTAATTTGTGTGAAGAGGGATATTGGAGGCAACTTTGTTAAAAGACAATAAATTTCGCCAGGCAACATATTCAGATCTGTTCATTTTACAACAACTTGGCCAATGCTTTTCAATAGAGAAGCATTTTTACAGGTTCGACCAATATATATGTATCTTTAAAAGCACCATGGGAAACTGATGGTTATTTGCACCCAACTTGATAGGTTATATCATGCAGATTTTTTAGAACTCAACGGTCATATTGGGGTAATTTTGATTCAGAGAAGGTCTATAATAATAGTAAGAAAGTGTGGCGCTTCCAACAAACATTGTCAGAAATGTATCTTTTAATGCCTTGGGCTACAATGTGTCCCAAAAGTTCTTTCACCTCTTACTTAGCTATCTGTTCACTTTTAAAAATGGTAAAAGTTTCATTTTTTGGGCATATTAAATATTCATTTTCAATACCAAACACTTTTATACAGTGCTTTTCCTTTGAATTTGCCATGGTTTTGAAATTTTGAAATATGAAGTAAATATTAGCCTCCTAATTCAGTAAAAAAGGTACTTTCCAACGCATATCGCTGGTTTTCAGCCATTTCTACTGGCAAAAATACCACTTCACAGCTTTGGAAACACTTGTTTTTCTTTGCATATTCATGAAAGTCTATTAAACTGGAAATTACATCACTTGTTGGGCATGCAAATTTATATTTCACATTTGGAGAGAGCCACTGTCTCCTGAGACATGTGTTGCTAAAGTTTCGAGAGGATGCAGCCAATATTTTCGCTTTTGTGATGACATTACTTAATGAAGCCTGTTTTCAGCTTTGCAGTAGCATTTTAAACATGCCCAAATGAATTGGTTCCAGACATTATTGAGCTGCTTGAAATTTATCAAAATATATTCTATACCCTTTCTGAAGGTCTATAGAGGCACAGTGAGACATTCACCAGGAATGACTAATTAGTCTGCATGAGGTTTTTCTGAATGTCAATTGAGTGTGGCTTTGGTCTAGCTATCAATCTTTTAGTGGAGACCAAAAATTTGTGGCATGTCCACTTGAAGTCGTTGTCATTACGAACATGGTCCATTCGTCAACACCAAAATGACAATATCGTCCAAACAATTTCAAATTACCATTATCATGTTTGTCGGGTAGACAGAAGTCCAGAGGTCAACCTTTAAAGGTCTTTGCTTGCATGGGTTCGAACCCCGGATGGGGAACTCAAAATGTTCGGTGTACTTTCATGAGTAAAATCCCGGCTAGAAGTCGTTCGGATGAGACTTTAAATTGGCGGCCCCTTTTATCAGTGTCTATGCCGGGCAAGTAAAAGACCTTCACGTGGAGCAAATGTGTAACATGTTGAGAACTCCAGCTCTCTCTCCCATCTTATCAATCAACCCTTGTGAGCATCCAGAACTGGGCTTAGAGGGCTGCACTTAGTGCCACTTACCATATCTATCTATCTATCTTCTACAAGCAGAATTCTTGGAGGAAGTGAGGTGAACAAACTTTTGGGACGTAGTGTACAAAGCTGCTCATTATATGAATTTTGGGGTTTATTGGATCAAAAAATTCATAGCTGAGTTGGATTTGGTAATTTGACTGATTTTGGTCAACTGAATCTTGAATTGGCTGGGAAACAATTTTTTCTAAATTTCATGTGAATTTCATGAAATCATATCCCTCATCAAGCTAATTATTGTCAAGGACAGGTGATACAATTTGAAGAATTCAGAGATCATTTTAAAAGTCATTTGAAAGGGCAACTGTCAAATCAATGAGTGTTGTTGTTTTGTATACATGTATAGCTAACACAGTGTCCCCACACTTTAAATATGCCATAGCAACCGTGAAGCATTTCATGTTTATATCTTTCATTATTTTATTGCACACAAATTAGCAGCTTGGTGTTATAGGATAATTGTTATAAATTGGTTGGAAGCAGATGTACAAGATCTCAAACAAACATTACCAAGTGGGCACACCCTATCAGCATGCCTCAGCTGTCCAACGTCGGCCCGAAGCTGGTCCGATGCTGCTGACATCGGACTGACGCTGGGCCGTCGTTGGACCGCCAAGGCATGCTGATAGGGAATATAGGACACATAACAGCTCTGCTTCTGACTAACATGCTACCTCTCTCATGTTCAGCATTGCAGTGATGCACATCACTGGTAACATATACATGTCACTAAGTTCCCTATGAGTCGGTGAAAAAAACCACATGTTTCAATGGTGAAGATTGGAGCAACACCTTCAATGACATCATTGACACTCTGAAAACAGCTAGATGTAAGCACTTGAAGTTTGTCTACTGTAACATTGTTGATATTGGATCTCTCTCTCTCTCTCTCTATCTCATTACAATACAGGAAATTAAAGAATGGACAAATTCCTGTCTATGTGCGAAATTTCATGACTCTACTCTAACTAGAAATGGAGAAATGGCTAAAAATGAGATTTTCTTTATTCACAAAACATCTAAACCGGCAAAAAAAAGTGTTGCCACAGCAAGATTTCATCAACATACAAGCCTACAGTATATGTTATCAATTTTGGGGGCTTGGACTTTCAAACAGTCTGTCACTTTGATATAGAAAGAGAGTGGACTGTTTCATTGCGAGAATGTCACTTGGAGTGTCATCGTGTTGATGATTTGTCAAGATCAGACCCAATACTTTCAATGTTAATTTAATTTGTTTGAAGGAGACCTATCCCTCTTGTAGGTGACAGCCAAACAAAAGGATTATGCATCTGATTTTCACTCTAAAATCAGTTATGACAAGTCAAATGGCCTTCTCTTGATCATGAATAATCAAACAGCCTCTATGTCTCCCATGTTGAAAGTAGAAAAGATGACTCTTCATCGGCTATCATGAGTCACAAAGTGCATTTTTCATAGTGAACTGGTGGTCTTTTTTTCAATATCAAAGTGACAGACTTTAAAAAAGCATGCTGGTAACTGAAGAATTCTTCCTGTCATTGATGTTATTTTGTGGCAAGTCAGCAAGCTACGACATTTTTGTCATTCAAACTGTTGCTATGGCAATGTAACAATAACAACAAATTGCAAATCAACCTGAAACATCATTTCAAATACAAGGGAAGCTCTTCTGGTCAAATGTTACCAATTGCAGCAGACATACACAATGTAGTAGAAATTTGTACTAATTTATGAACAAAGGAAATGGTTGCCTTGACAACAATTTTTCATGCAGATAGCCTCGGACTGGAGCGAAACGTATGCCTGAAAAATCCGAACATTTGGCACAAGGGCTGAATTCCAGCTTGTTGACTTGCCGGTCCATTTTTGGCCCATCATACACCATACTACATTCGATCAAACATTCTGTTTTTTTCTCAGAGGTTTTAGACCAACAAAAGGCACAAATTGAGAACCCAGCACATGCTTCAACAAATTTTCATGACCTACATTTTTGGGTTCCACCTGGAAAAACTAGAGGCAACGTAAGATAAAGGGTCGCACATTGCATCGTAATTCTGTCCAAAGGGACGAAATGGCGCCATTGATATGCAAGCTCAAAAAATTGGTTTTATAGAGATCTGAATAGATAGGTTTTTAGAGTGGAGTTCAAAGCCATCATACTCAACACAATATTTAAAGAACTAAAATGAAGAAATAATAAAATGTTATATGCAGGTCAAATAATTTGCAAAGATCTTTTTCATTGCCATTGATAATGAATTGATTGGTATTGATAACTGATCTGATTACCATCACTGTATGCCATCAATGATTACCATCATTGATTGCCATGAATGATTGCATTTCATTCATTGCCCCAAAGGTCCCTGTAGGGCTTCCCTTGCCATTGATTAGGGACAGTTAAACTGTCCCTGCATTGGTCATTGATCAAAGACACTATCTTAAAATGTTAAATTAATTGATTTTATGTAAACCTGTATTTATTTACTAAATTTACTTAACTTATTTAATAATTACTTAAATTTGCTATCTTGTATACTTGTGTTCAATGCACAAATAAATGATATACATATATATATTGATTGTCATTCATTGATTGTCATTCATTGATTGCCATTCATAATTGATTGCCATTCATTGACTGAATAATTGCCACTGACTGATTGCCACCATCATCATTTATTGCCGTCATTGACTTCCACCACAGCGTCCACGACGCGACGCAATAGAGCGTCCAGGCCTGTCCACGCCATGACCTGGTGTTCCAGTCCGAAACAGAGTAGCCGGCAAGATCTAACAATCTGGCCGGCGCCAAAAAATGAATTCCCATTTCCACAATTACTGGAAAAGTATCGGTACCATGTCAGCTTGACAAACCACAGGCACAACAAATCTGCAAGGTTTTTTTAAGCTGAGCAATGATGAACTGTTGATTGATGGTAACCTTGCCTCAAAGAAGTAAAACAACAGACAAAATATCCAGAATAATGCCATATTCAGATAATTCTGATAATGTAAATAATTTTCAATATAGGTGACATAAAACTATGTGACAATTCTCAGGTTAGTCTCGCTACATTCTTTGACCCTCAGAACAGAGAGTTAGACACCATAGCTGTAAAGCTAAGTGCAATATTTTCCAAGATATTAAGAAAATAAGATTCTCCAATTATGGCGGTACTTATATAGGACTTTCTGCTTTCCAATTAGGTTAATTATTTTCTAAATATTTATTATATATTATATAAAATTTTTCAATATCTAGAGAAATTATACAAGAAACTTTTACCAACAGCTTAAAATTTCTAATTGATAAGTGAAATTGAACCCCTCTTGACTCATTTCGTGGAAGTAGATGTTGCTACACCTTCACTAAGAAATGCCCAAAATGACAAATTTAATGCTCATTTCAAAAGATTTACTTTTTTCTCACTGAATCTGATTTAAACATCTCGAGAAATCATTCAAGAACCTTCTACCAAGAGCTAAACATCACTAAAATTTAAGTGACAATGGATCCCTCTTGACTCATTTCGTGAAAGTAGATAGTGCCATGTTTGAAATAATTCTGGTGAACCAGGTCACATTATATTAATCTACACCTATTTGACACTTTTCAAGATGGTCCTAAAGTATTCTCTGACCCTTAAAACATAGGGTTAGACACCATAATTTTGTTGCTGAGTGGGATATTAGCCGAGATATTGAGAAAATTAGAATTTTCAATAATGGCGGTACTAATTTGCATATAGAACATTTTTTCTGCTTTTTAATGATGTTTATTATTTTCTAAATAATATTTCCATCCTATTGCAATAATCAACATTTTGTTTTTTGAGTGAAATGAGCATGGTTTTCCCAGTCTTAGGTGATTAAGAGGGCAATTTTCGGTCAAAAAATCGAAAAAATCATGAAAATTAACAAAAAATGTCCATGGCTATAAAAAGAAGGGTTCATTGTTTCAGAGCTGTTTTATTGTTGTTTAATATAGCACAGGAGGTGAGCTTTCTGGAGATATTTTCACCTAAACTTTTTAGGTGTTATCATGGGAGATATATGGCCTTGAAAAATGGTCTATTTTAGCTCAATGAAAAAATTTCAAAACTTGCATACGGTTGCCATGGTGACACTGCTTAGCAACCAAAACATTCTTTGTTATGACATCACTTTTGCAATGTCAAGAAATATCCCTTTAAAATGATGTATCACTTGTGTTCCTATCTTTATCATAAGTGTGAAATTTTGATGGACAAAATATGCCTTAATTTTTGTTAATTTTGATGAAATTAAGGCCGTCCGAAGGCCAAAAACATTCATTTTTCAATGGGTAGCCCCGACAAGGAAAATTTTTTTTGACCAATTTTGACCCTGCCACTGAGCTATAATTAGGTAAGTTAAACTTTTTGCAAAATTTCAGGAAATTCCGAGAACATCATCCGAAAGGTGTTTTTCATTTTGCCCAATATTTACACGGAGTGCTGCTTAAACAATTGAGCTTGACTGCAGAAGGGGTGGTCTCATCATGCATGGGCCACTGTAAAATCAGGCTGTCTTTCAAGTATTATTAGCCTGTCACCGGTTGACTTTGAAATCATTCAACCAAGACATCCTTTCAGTGTAGAAGAGTATTTTAAATGTCTTTTAGGTCAATGCTTGAGCCAGTCGTTGGAATTCTGCAGCTGACTGAATGTACTCATAATACAGATACTTCTGGATCGACAAATTGGAGGATAAAGTTGTTGTGTGGAAAAGTATTTGTCAAGAAATGGACTATATTGCATTATGCAAAATATAAAAGAGATAAAAAGCACAGACAGTAATTTGAAACCTCAGATGCATTTGATATTACAATGTACACAAACAATTTGCATTCCATCTAAATAGATATTTGGCTACATCTGACAAGATGTCTGAAAATGGAAAGAATATATATTCCTCAAGTTTCTTTAAATAAACAAGTATTGTTCCATAGCTACAAAAGAAAATGCTTCACATAATAGGAATGTCACGAAAACACACATGAATAAAGTTCTGATTTCAACATAACCCTCACACAACAATAAATACAAATTTCGAATCAGTTTAAATGATTGAGTGAGATGGTTACACAAGTCCTTTGAGCTAACATTATGTAGGTCGTCATTTTCAGCTAAGTTAACAGACAGATTATCTTAGCTGGAAACAACAATCTATGTCAGCTCAAAACAATAATTGTGTAACCTTCTTAATCAAACATTTATTCTTTCTCAAAATTTCAATTTTACAGTGCAACTCCTCAAAAGCCTTAGCCATTCACAAACACCCTTAGACCAGTTGCCTTGCTTAAGATCACTGATACCTTTCAGGTGCAGAGAAGTACATCAATTTAATTCTCTTAGGCATTCAGGATGAGTGCAGATAATTTTGACATCTGAAAGTTTGAGAAAGTAAGAAGGAATCTGGCATAATAAGGTATTATTGACTTTTATCAAATTTTGTCTGGAGACTAAAAGGGATAAAGTCTACAGATGCTGGAAATACCTTCTACGGGCTGAGTTGGTACTTTACGCTCAACCTGGTTCAGCCAAGAAAAGCTTATCTGTCAAAAGTCATGGATCAAACTGTGACAAGTCAAGGATCATTCATCATTTAATGATGTGTTGTTGACAGTGCGGATTAGGGTTAAGAAAACACGTTCACAGCAAGAGTTATATTCAAAGTCAAAATTGTTGAGATTGCGACTTTGCTGTTTCTGAGTCTTTGCCGACTTCATAAAACTTCCAAGTCTCATTTTTCTTTAATTTCTTTTCAGAAGACGATTAGCTGTTTACAGCATCCCAGACTCAACTTTTATTCTTCTATAACTTATTATACAACCTTTCAAATCAATTACTTATTTTTCATAACACAAATAGAATACCATGTAATCGTCATGTGTAAAACAGAATTTTCGTGACACTAAAAATACTATAACCGAACTGTCAAAATTTCTATCCACATCAATTGTGATCCAGGCCTATCAAAAATCACCATTATGAACCCCTATGGAGAAAGACCTCTTATGCAGCTATTTTTGGTTTGCCCATTTACTTTGTGAAACTGGTGGTGTTAGACAGGAGCAGCAATAAAACCATGATTTGTTGCTCAACGCACTTTAGCTACTTTTGGAAGCCAGACTATGTGTCTGGGATTGTGGCATTGTGACACATAGAGTGCCTCTATTTGGACTGCAGGAGTGATTCCCTTTTAAAGTACCAACTCCTCGAAGTGCAGAACAGCTCCCTTGATATTCCCTAGAACAGTTAATTGGTTAATGACCTACAGGGTGCAATCAAAGCCTTTCAGCACACCTTTTCTAATCCACAGTGCAAATTAGAAAATTACTAATAATATCATTGTAGAACAAGAGGGTTCAATGATGACATTTTAGCAACACATTTGGAAAGACCAGGAGCTTCCTTACCTTGTGCTCATGTTGGATATCTATACAAAATATAACAGAACCTATGGTATGTTGATTAAACAACAAATTGAACAAAAGGAATGACTCCGGACAGTTTTTACATTATATCGAACTGCTGAGTCTCCTTAGAGATTCTTATCATGAAAAACGCAGGTAATAAAATATTTGCTTTGCAAGATTTGATAGTTATCATGTTACCTCCTGTGAGTGAAGAAGTTATGTCAGAAAACTATTTGGAAATGTCTTGAGAAAATTGGTTTTTATATTAAACTACTTCCTGAATTTTAAGTCAAATCCAACAGATTTTGTTGTGAACGAATCTTCAGCTTGAAAACATTGTCTGCCTTTTATTATTCTTCCAGCATCAATTTATTTGTCCTTTTGCTTCTTTATTTAGTGTGTTCCTCCTTTGGTAAATCATGGATTTATGGGGTAAAACACTTAGACAGTAACGTAGACTACACATGAACTGTTTCAATAACAGCTGCCGAGGCTTCGTTAAACTATGGTGTCATTTTGTGTTCAGATACAGTATGTATATTCATTGTTTATCTCATTGCAGCACTTTACAGAGTGGCAGGGATGGATGGGCCACTTCCCCATAAGTCTTGTTTTTCTTCTGTTCAATAAAAAAAGGAAAAGCAACGAAGACAGTCAAGCCAAGCTGGTTCACGACTTGACTACGCAACAACTCCTCAAAACAAATGCCTAAGTTTGACTTCGACTGTTCATTGATCATGAAATGCCACATTCATACTCTTGACACTACACAGGTAAATATTAACTTAATTGTAACAATGGTTCTGCACACACCATTAATCTGTCGTTTTTGAAGAGTTGAGCTAATGGAAAATCACTCAAAGGAAAAAGTGCTTCAATCCCAACATGGCTTCTTGTGGATTTATGGTGTATCATCAAGTCTCCAGGTGACAAATTACTGTGCAAAGAAGTCAAGGTTCAAGTGCATCTGAGGACTTGTGCCAAGATCACCCAGGGGTAATATCATTACAGAAGCAACGCCGTGAAAACTAGATTTTTGGTAATGGCCGCCTTAATTCGCACATTATGCAGATTGCCCAACGATGACAGAGTGGCAGCGTTCAGATTCTGAAAGAGCACATCTCAGCAATATAGAATCAACAAAAAAAAACGTTGTCCAGACCCTACTGCGAGGTTCCCATAAAATCTGGGGTTTGGCAACCGGACTAAATAGGTCATGTTACCAAATGATGTCATCCAGCCTTCTAAGGCTTATCTGCCACTCCATATCAATCATCTAGAAGTTAAACCAGTTGCTTCAACACATAAGTGTTTACATTGAGAGTAATTTTAACAAATATAAATAATAACTGAAGTATACAAATAAAATGAAATAAATAATGAAAAAAAGAACATCAGAAGCTAAATAAATTAGACGAGTTAAATAGAATTGATTTCTGTTTTAGTACTCTTTTCTCATTTAGTTTTATCACTGATGATGATCACTGATCAGCCAGAGACCATCAGGCCATAACCAATTAACCATGCAGTTCACTGGCATCACATTATATATAACCAATAATCTCAACCATGTCACGACTAAACACTAATTTCCTCGGCCTGGCTCGTGTGAACCGCCTACACAACCAATAAAGGGAACCCCTCCCCTTGAATGACTTTGTGGCACGTGCTTACATGAAAGGAATTCTTACTTTGAGGGGCTGACTTGGAGGTCAAGCATCATTTAGGGAGTCTGGAATGGTTGCTAGACTCACTCACATTAGAAATGTTCTCTCTGGGTCTAAAGAGGGACATTTGGGATGGCTACATGTTTGTGGCATATTTCAAGTCGTATCGAAGTAAATATGCATGGTGTTTCACCTTCAATAACCGATTTTTATGCTGCAAAAATCTGTCATTCGGAACGACATAACTTATTATATAGGGCTTGTAAGCCCACACTGCACTGATAAAAATATATTTGCCAGATATTGTATACTACATACACTTTATGAATAATATCAGCGCTGAACTATTAAGTTGAAACCGATGGTCAATACATTTCTCACCAATCAACTGTTTTTACCATATAACTGCACTGTAGAATGATAAAATAAATAAAAGTATATCCAGTATCAGGTATCCCTGTGCAGAAGAAATCAATGTAATAAATTAAACAGGCATACCTTATCTGAGAGGAAAAAAATAAGAACCAGCAACAGCAAAACCCACCTGGAAAAAAGAAAGACTTCCATTAATACACTATCAACATATACTTATTATAAAATGCAACAAAAAGAAAAGAAATAGACATAATACTTAATGAAGGTACATTTAAAAGAATGATCACCCAGGTCATTGCAAGAACATAATTATTTAATTTTTTAAAATATTGTTGACAAAGGTAAATGTTGAACTATCCAAACAGACAATTACTCAAGTTACTTGTAAAAAGAAAGAAATAATGAAAAACGCTTCCAAAAAGAAAACTTCCAGACAAGATTGGTTTCATTTCAGCAAGCTCAAGACAGCACTGTAAATTTTGAATTTTGAGTTAGCTTAATTGATTGAGTGAGATGGTTGCACAATTCCTTTGAGCCAAGATAGCTTGTTGTTTGCAAGTTATAACAACATAAAGATTATCATAACTCAAAACGGCAAGCTATCATGGCTCAAACAAATTGTGCAACCATCTCACTCAATCATTTGAGCTAACTCAAAATTTCAAATTTTACAGTGAGGGTTACACTGATAATGAGGGGTTGCATAACTGTAACTGTTTAAATTGTTGATGCTCACCATAGATATGTAAAAAAAAGGATAAAACGGCTACAATGAAACCTGTGGTTAGAAGGGCTTGACTCACCATCTTCTTTAAACCTAGAAATTGAATTGTATAATTCAACCTGAAGTTCATTGGGAAATAACGATCTAAAATTGTTCATCGACAATTATATATATTCCCACAGCAGCAAAATGCGTTATTTCCTCCTAAGTCCATGACACTCTGGCTATAATGATACGGATAGATAAACTGCTTTTTTTTTTTCATTGGATAAAAGAAAGTAATGAGAGTAAATCTGTGATCAACCTGTGGTCTGCTGATGCTCAATATGACAAAAATTAATGTAGATGAACACAAGATGACATAAAAGGGACTGGAATTTGTCGGTTGGCTTTTCCTTCTAAGCCGACCTCTGCATAAATGAGATAATCTCCTATGCCTTTGGCAACAGTCTTCTTGTGGTGCCCCAAATGACCCCGGGGAGATTCTTTCAAGGGTTGTTCTAAAAATAGAATTGACCTAAGAAATGAATTCCTCATACTCTAAAATACAGGAAACCATACTTTGCTTGTTTTTCTATCATTTTTATTGACAGAGATTGACCAATTTCATCTTTTTGGTGGTCAAAGAAATATATTTCCATTTTGTCTCCATGGTTACATTAGAAATGCCACTCAAAACAACCCAAAACAAAAAAACCCACGGGTCTGACACCACTTTCCATAAGTTAAAGAGTCATTCAACCAAATTGCATGGTCAGAATTTTTTTGTAGCTGCTGCTCGTTGCGTACCATGGCCTCAAAGTTTCAAAATTTAACATGTAATCCAATGGGAGTTTTTGCCGAAGATTTTCAGCTATGTAAAACATCTATTTTTTAGAGTACCAGTTTGGCCCCTAAAAAATTTTTTTGGTCAAAATCAACCTTACCCCAACTTTTCAAACTATTCAAAGGGTCATTAAACCCAGTATCTTTAAAATCTGAGTCGGGCCACGTAGACACTATATGGGACTTCCGCCTGGTTTTCTCAGACACAGCCAATTAAAGACCTCCAGTTACCACTTATCCCTCAATGGACAAGCACGATCTTGTTGCGGCTTTCCCTTCTTCTTTATTCAGATGTATTTTGCCCAATTTCCAAAACTTTCGAGCTTCCATGCAGATTATTTCTTGGTTGTGATTGTCATAACCATTTTTTTTTCTTTGAGATTTATCTTCACAGCAATTGGAAACAACAGTCTAACCTCTTCACTTCAGAACTGCCTTATGGGGCTGCAAGATAACTTGAAAATCATTAGCATTATGTATTTATGTTCAATGATAAATATCAGGAATCGTGAGAGGTTCCCCAGAAACAGTCATATGTTAAGCGTACGAAGGCATACATTGATTTAGTATCAAGGAATGAAATGAATTTTTCTGAAGCCTTGTAAATCTTACCGCCATTAATCACTGATTGCTAAATGAATTGAGCAAGAAACCATTAGCTGCTGTACCAGCTCAATATCTTAAATTACTTCCAACCTGATCAAACCTGAGCCAATTAATCTTTCAAGCACATTCTAGGCTTTGACAACCTTGTGGAGAATTTCGAAGACGTGTAAGATTAGCCAAATTGATAAAGTAGGCCTAATTTGTGAGAAATGATGATGGCATTTGTAAGTTCTGCAAAGAACCTTTTGACATAGAAACTTAATCAAATATCAATTGCCACGGCTAACTTCATTTCTGAATCCGATAACTTTTTCGACTCTCCTAGAGACTTGTCCTAGAATGGTTTGATTTTCTTATCAATGAGTACAAGTACTCCTTAAATTTGTGTTTTTCTCCCTAAGGTATAATACTCTGATTTATAGAATTCTTTCTCGATGTTGGTCTTACTACTCCAATGATAAATGTGCATGGTTTGGAATGTATCTAGCTCATCTGTCTTGAAATTGGAACATCTTGGATATATCATAAACTAACTAAAGACAGAATAATTTCTGATCATATTTCGATTCAGCTCTTTGGAACTGGTGAAAAAACTGCCAGATGACATCTCATTATGCATCCAGCGAAAGTCCAAATCTATTTACAAAATCCAGACCTATTGTCAATCATTTTGAAATGAAATAAATTGAAATATGAAGATTTTAAGTAGTTTTTCATGCACAATACATGGTTTTAAAGATATGTGACGGATCATATGCATGTTTTTATGTCTGGCTTGATCATGAGCTTGAAAACTGAGACATTGTTCTTTCTGATTTATTTTTCTGGTCTCACACTAGAAGTTGAGACCAAGGACACAACAAAAATCTGATTCTACAGGGAAACATTCCATCAAAATCTGATTTAGCACAGGAAGATCTATTTCACTGTCTGTTCTGGCTTTTTTTTACCAATTGCTTTTTTTTGCATCTTTTTTCTTCTTCCTCTTCTCATCATTACAGAATGGCCGGGGCAACACACATTGATGGATAGTTTGGAACCACTCGAAGGCTAAGTAGAGCTCCTATGACAAAATACTCTCAGCACGAAGGTCCAACACAGCTCATAGGTTGACCCCACTGTTGGTTTCATAGAAGCTCAAGTGCTATGCTCAAGATGATTTCCTAATAATCCAAAATGAAAACATAAATAAGTGACATATATATTGTATCTTTGATATTTTTTGGGGAAGGCTGCTAACATGTTCTGATAGAATCAGCTGACATGTGCCGTAGAGTCAGCCAATAATATTATGTCACTGAGTCAGTCAACTTAATTTGCCATAGAGAAAGCCAACATAGCCTTGACTCAGCCTCCTTTTATATAACATACACAGTTCATGATGAGAAAAATCTTTCAGAGATCAAAAGAAGAAACCTGAAATGACTTTTAGCAGAAAATTTTGCTCCATCAATAAATGGCCCACTTGGAACACTTTGGTAGAGGTCTGTGCTTAAAATATAGCTCAAAAGATCTGATCTTCAAAGTCAATAGCATGAAAAACTGTCAACAGACAAGAAATTAAGCATGTTAGTTTGCAAGTAGATAATCGAATTCCACTGAACACCATAGGCGTATTTTGCAGGGGGTCAGGCGGGCTGCAGCCCCCTCCCCTGGCATCAGGGCAAATCCTGACCAATAAGGGCAGATTCACTGCCCTGGTCACATCCGTGCCATGTTAAAATTTCAGGGCAAAATAGCGACAGCCCCCCCGCGAAACGCATGTCCCATACGCCTATGCTGAACACTGACTTTAAATATTGTTTTTCAACAAGATACCCCAGCAGCATTGCACAGCAAATAATAATATGGTCCCTTTAACCAGTCCGGATATAACCAAATATTATTGAAATTTTTTGATATTAATTCTTGACCAAATTACATCTGTAACGCACTGGTGCTGAGCACATGTTTGTGGAAATGTATCAACATATATCGTTTTCAAAAGGGTGTCCGAATTTTTGTTTTATTTGTTCTGTGTTATACATTTGTGAAGAAGGAATGACAATAAAGAAACGGCAGTGTAACTGTTTTACTGTTTCTAAGTGGGATATAACAAAATCTCAGTAAAAATTCGCCCTTTTGAAAGTGACTCACCTGTAACGAATTATTTGCTTTCAAGCTGATAAACAGGTATGATGTTCTTACCACTCGAAATGTGACAAAAAAGCTTCAGTCTACAAAGAAGAATGTTTTGAAAAGCCCTTTCAATCGCCTTTCTTAAAAAAATTAAATGTGTGATGCATTGTGCCAACAAGAGAACAAATCTATAGGGGAAATGTATCATTTACCGTTAATTGCAAACTGAGACCGTTAAAATATGAGAAGAAAACTTTCTTAACACAAAGTTGCAAATGCTTGTGGCTTTCTGACCCTGAGCAGATACTTCTTGTACGAGGCAAGCTTAGCCTTAAGCTGGGTAATCTAGTGTAGGGAACTGTGAAGTATGGTGGAAATAAATTGGTTCCGCAACTATGTGTGTAAATTGAATGAGGCATAAGCAGGAAATGATGGGCTGTTGTGGTTTGTTCAAGTCCGAAGCTTTATGTGAGGAAAGTTTCAAATTATGCATAACAAATAATCAAAGCCGTAAGATCAGCCACCATGCAGTGTAGTACAAAAAGAAGCTATAATGCAATAGACCAGGATGAGAGATGTGAAGGATGGCCTAATCTGTACACTACCCTTCAAAAACAGTGGGTTAAATATCACTTCGTATAATTTTGCTCAGTTTCTCTCTTCATCCATGTATCCTTAGCATATCTTCTTTCTCATCTGAGTTGCGCATTCAGATTTTGTGTCTCATATTTTTCTTAACAGACTTTTACATACGGATGTGCCACAACATTTCTGAAAACCAGAACCATTCTAATCTGGAAACAATGCCAAAACCACAAACCATTATAATCCTTCAGAAAAATTTTTGGAAACCAATTTAATCTTTATGCTTTTAAAACTATTTTAATCCTCTTTTCAAGCCGATTCTAACGATACCAAACATGCTGGGGTAGCAAAAACAAGAACCAATCGGAATTGTCAAAAAACCAAAACCATTTTAATCCAAAAAGGCCAAAAAAGCAGTACCATCCAGCGGTGCCTCCATATACACCCTTTCAGAGTGAGATCCCCCCCCCCCAGGCCTTTGATTCTTAACATCATTATCATCATGTACTATAAGTGTTTTGAATTCCCACTTGCTGCAGGACCATTTCCCAAATGCTTAAAGCAGAACATCCCATTTCGTTGGCTTGGTAGGATGAAATTTACTTTGAATAGTTCCAGACAACTTTCGGGCTTTTTTCTTTCAACACAAGATCAGAATGACATTTTCTGATGCTGTCCTTGAGGTCATGATCAGTATTTTGCATGTCAATGGATGTGCCCTTGAAAGCATTATCTGGTTGTAATGAACAAAGTAGTCATTATCACCTTGAATACTCTGGAAATCACCATGAAGCATCAAATCAACAACTCAACTGAAAAGAAGAAGATATTAAAAAGCACATGGAAATGGAATGCACAACTTTTGAGCTAACTTTTGTTAAAATTTAATCAGAGACCTCTACTCTGCCAGAAATATATAAGCTTTTTGCACAAAACAATTTCTACAAAATACATGCTATTCTTGTCAGACCATAAAGAGGGATTCTGGGGATAGCAAAAATCACACGCGAAAGCGTGCTTGAAATGCTGAGGTGACCGGATGATGAAATGCAAAAAGTTATAAGTACACGGAAAACCAGAAATGGTGAAATCCAAATTAAAACCTTTCGTCAATGTACCAGGACCAGCAAACAGTGGATTCCTCTGTGAAGGCATATCAATCAAAATAGCCAAAAAAATATGCAGTGTTATCTTTCTAATGAATATAGTTTTAGCTTAACGTCTGCCTAAAGCAATATAATTTTATAAGATCTATCTAAGCTAGACCAATCCCATATCTGAAAGATTATCATGGCAACACCGTTCCCATAATAGTTTATGCAATCACAATATAACAGATCAAACAATCTTTTAAAATGCAATAATCATGTATGGTTAAACCAAAACCTGATAAGTTGGAGGTTTGTTGAGCAATGTAGCCCTGAAACAGATGAATGCATGTGCTCTCTTCTCGTCTTGGAGAAACGGAAACAGAGCAGGATCAAATGTGCAAATTTAAACACAGTTCAGGCTTTGGTGAATTAATTGTCGAAGGTGCCTTATTGTTGCTGCAGAGTTGCATCTTAAGAAAAGCCATGAAATTATGAGAAGCAAACTATTCTTTACACTTAAATGAGAACACTTGTGGCTTTCTGACCCCGAGTAGATACTTCTAGGAGGAAACAAGCTTAGCCTTAAGCTGGGTAATCTGGTGTCGGCAACTGTGAAGTATGGTGGAAATAAATTGGTTCTGCAACACAGCGTGTGCAAGGAATGAGGCTTAAGCAGGAAATGATGGGCTGTAGTGGTTTGTCCAAGCCTAAGGCTTTATGTAAGAAAGTTTTGGATTATCCATCACCAATAAACAAAGCTCTCAGCCATGACCAAATAAGTTTTACACCCTTAGATAATCACTATACACTTTCCACATTTGCTCAGTTGCAATTGGTTTTACAGCATTGGCGACAATCTTGGAATTAGCTGTTCCCAAAATTTTTGTTGGTTTGAGGTTGATTACAAGGAATGAAAAAATAATTATTATTCAGTTTTTTAACACCTTTTTTGTTGTTGTTTTCCAAGAAGATTGTTTATATTGGTGGAAATGCTCTCATTAGGTTCAAGCAATGGATTTTAATTAAAAGAAATTGAGCTGGTGAACCTGAAACCATGTGAAGAATAATGGTTTCACTCTCATGACTGCAGAAGGAGTGGTCTCATCATGCATGGCCATTGCATGGGCCACTGAAAAATAGAGGTCTCTTAAAAGGTATTGTCAATCTGACACCAGTTAACTCTGAACTTAATCAACCAAGATATCCTGTCAGATTAGAATGGCCTTTTAAATGTTGTTTAGGTCAATGCTCAAACCAGT
Organism: Platynereis dumerilii; assembly: GCA_026936325.1. Taxonomy (NCBI): domain Eukaryota; kingdom Metazoa; phylum Annelida; class Polychaeta; order Phyllodocida; family Nereididae; genus Platynereis; species Platynereis dumerilii. The sequence continues at coordinate 3,306,621 of JAPTHN010000018.1, read as the reverse complement.
CATTGTAATTCAGTCTGCGCAGATCATGACAGAGTGTACTCATAACGCAAATACTTCTGGAACGACTTTCTAATTGATTGTTATTTAGCTTTGAATGGTACTGCCTCTTTTTAGTTACCAACTATTGGAAGTACACAGCTTGGAGGGTAAAGTTATTGTATGGAAAAGTATTTGTCAAGAAATAGAATATACTGCATTATGCAAACTATAAAAAAGATAAACAGCACAGACAGTAAATTGAAACCTAAGATGCATTCGATATTACAATGTACAAAAACAATTTGTATTCAATTTCAATAATACATGTATTTCTTACATCTGACAAGATGTCTGAAAACGGAAGGAAAATATATTCCTAAAGTTTCTTTAAACAAACAAGTGTTGTTCCATAGTAATATAAGAAAATGCTTCAGTATAATATGAATGTCTAGAAAACACACATGAATAAATTTCTGATTTCAACATAGCCCAAACACAACAACAAATTTGAATTTTGATTAAACTTAAATGATAGAGTGAGATGGTTGCACAAGTCTTCTGAGCTAACATAGCTTGTCATTTTCAGCTAAGTTAACAGACATATTATCTTCGATGGAAACAACAACCTATGTCAGCTCAAAAGAATTGTGCAACCTTCTAATCAAACATTTTTTTCTTTCTCAAAATTTCAATTTTACAGTGCAACTCCCCAAAAGTCTTAGCCAGTCACATACACCTTAGACCAGTTGGTGTGCTTCAGACCACTGATACCTTTCAAGTATACAGAGAAGAACATCAATTTAGTTCTCTTTTGCATTCAGCAAGAGTGCAGATCAGTTTTGACATCCTAAAGTCTGAGAAAGTAAGAAGGAATCTTGCATAATAAGGTATTATTGACTTTTATCATAATTCTGTCTAGAGAGCAAAAAGGGCTCAAGACTGTAGATGCTAGAAATCTCTAAGTACTTCCACGGGCTCAGTTGTTACTTTATGCTCAACCTGGTTCAGCCAAGATAAGCTCATCTGTGAAAAGTCATGGATCAATCTGTGAAAATACATTGATCAAACTGTGACAGGTCAAGGATCATTCATTATTTTTTGATGTGTTGTTGACAGTTTGGATAAAGGTTAAAAAAACCTTGCACTGCAAGAGTTATTTCAAAACTCAACATCGTCAGGATTGAGACTTTGCAGTTTCTGAGTCTTTGCAGACTTCACAAAATTTCCAAATCTCAATTTTCCTTAATTTCTTTACAGAAGACGATTGGTGGTTTCCAGCATCGCAGGCTAAACTTTTATTCTTGTTATTACAATTTTTTTATGCAAGCTTTTAAATAAACTAGTGATTTTTCAAAATACCAACAGAATACCATTTGATCATCATATGTAATTTACTGCAAAACAAATTTTTGTCACACAAAAAATGCTATAACTTAACATTCAAAATTTCTGTCTTCATCCACTGTCATACAGGCCTATCAAAAATCACCATTGTAAGCCCATATGGAGAAAGACCTCTAATGCAGCTATTTTTGGTTTGCCCATGCCACTGGTGGTGTTAGACATGAGCAGCAATAAAACCATGATTTGTTGCTCAATGCACTTTAGCCAATTTTGGAAGCCAGACTATGTGATGAAATGTGTCTGGGATTGTGGCATAGTGACACGTAGAGAGCCTCTATTTGGGCTTCAGCAGTGACTGAATTACCAAATCCTCAAAATTCATAACACCCTTGATATTCCCCAGAACTGGACGTCGGTTTAACAAGGTGCAATCAAAGCCTTCTAGCAAACTCTTTATAATCCACAGTACAACAAAATTCTGATGTGTTCTCTTTAAATAAATGTTTGGTTACATCTGACAAGATGTCTGAAAATGGAAGGAATATATATTTCTCAAGTTTCTTTAAATAAACAAGTGTTGAACCTTAGCAATACAAGAAAATTCTTCATAATAATATGGGTATATTGACTATATACCTTAGATTTCTTTAAATAAACAAGAATTGTTCCATAGTAGGAAAATGCTTCGGAATAACATGAATGTTTCAAAAATACAGATGAATAAAGTTCCTATTTCAACATGACCCACACACAACAAGAAGTTTGGATTTTTAAACAGCTTAAATGATTGAGGGAGATGGTTGCACAAGACCTCTGAGCTAACCTAGCTTGCCATTTTCAGCAGAGTTAACAGACAGATAATCTTAGATGGAAACAACAAGCTATGTCAGCTCAAAGGAATGGTGCAATCTTACTACTCAAACATTTATTCTTGCTCAAAAGTTCAAATTTTACAGCCCAACTCCCAAAAAGCTTTATCCAGTCACAAACAGCCTTACATGTAGACCAGTCTGTGTGCTTCAGACCACTGATACCTTTCAAGTATACAGAGAAGTACATCCATTTAGTTCTCTTGGGCATTCAGCATGAGTGTAGATAATTTTGAAATCTGAAAGTCTGAGAAAGTAAGAAGGAATCTTACATAATAATGTATTATTGACCTTTATATCACATTTCTGTCTGGAGGCTTAAAAGGGATCAAGTCCACAGATGCCATAAATCTCTAAATACTTCTACGGACTGAGTTGGTACTTTACGCTCGAACTGGTTCACTGAGTGGTTCAGCCAAGAAAAGCTTATATATGTCAAAAGTCATGGATCAAACTGTGACAGGTCAAGGATCATTCATCATTTTATGATGTGTTGTTGACAGTTTGGATTAGGGTTAAGAAAACACATTCACTGCAAGAGTTATATTCAAAAGTCAAAAGTTTTTGGCGACTTCATGAAGCTTCCAAATATCAATTTTGTTTTACTTCTTTATAGGAGACGATTAGCTGTTTCCAGCATCCCAGGCTCAAATTTTATTCTTATTATAGGGTAATGTTCTTTAAGTCGTACACTTAGAAGGTGACACCTTGAGTCGGACACTTTTTGTTGGGCTCCATTGGCTATTTGAGAGCATGTGTACCTATATATTTGGTACCAATGTATAGCTTAAGACTTCCTTTATCTACACAAAAAGTATCAACATGATATTAGAAATTTAAGTGTGTTTTTCATGGCTATAAAGATGGCATAAAAAGTGCGTTTTTCTGCTAATGTTATGTCAGAAATTTGTGAGTTTTAGTAGATTATTGGCCTGTTTCAATCATCTGTAGCTGGCCTATGATATTGAACTGACTTCAGTTTCTTTGTCATTCAGTTAGGAGTAAGATTAATCTATTCTGTGCTCTAATATGGGGTTTTTAAGTGAAAGGAAGACACTAAAGCACCTGTGTCTTGGATGTCATGTTTTTAGAACACAACTGTCCTACTCAAAGATACCTTATGCCATTTTTTATTTTAGAAATTTTGCCATTAATTTAGTTCTTTTGCTGTGCAAGTTGTCAATTTTCTGTTTGATTTTGTAAAAACGTTTAGTTTGAGGTCCTGGTTGACAATCAATAACCCTCAGGCCAAGCAAGTTATCCCTCTTTTAAAATGTGCAGAATATAAGTGTCCGACTCAAAGAACTTTACCCTACAACCTTTCAAATAATTTAGTCATTTTTCAAAATACCAACAGAATAAAATCTAATCCTCGTGTGTAATTTACTGTAAAACAGAAACGTTTTTGTCACACTAAAAATACTATAACCTAACCTTCAACATTTCTACCTACATCCACTGTCATCCAGAGCTATCAAAAGTCACCATTGTGAGCCCATACGGAGAAAGACCTCTTATGCAGCTATTTTTGGTTTGCCCTTTATTCTGTGCCATTGGTGGTGTTAGACAGCAGCAGCAATAACACCATGATTTGTTGCTCAATGCACTTTGGCTACTTTTGGAAGCCTGACTATGTGATAAAATGTGTCTTGGATAGTGGCATAGTGACACATAGAGTGCCTCTATTTGGACTACAGGAGTGATTGACTTTTTTAAAGTACCAAATCCTCGACATTCAGAACACCCTTGATAGTTCTTAGAACTGGTAATTGGTTTAACAAGGTGCAATCAAAGCCTTCCAGCACACACTTTCTTATCCACAGTACAACTTGGGAAAATTCTGATTGTACTAGAGGTTTCAAAGACAACCTTTTAAAAACAGATTCAGCAAGACCAGGAGCTCTATTACTTTGTGGTCATGATGGTTATCTGTCACAAAAGACAGAGCGATATGGATAAAACAAATTAAGCAGTGACTCCGGGCAGCCTTTTTGTATTTGAAACTGCTTAAACATTTCTTATCATCATTGATTGTACATTGATCATGAAATGTAACATTAATGCTCTTGAGACAATTCAGGTAAATATCTACTTAATTGTAACAATGGTTCTGCACACACCATTAATCTGTTTCTGAAGAGTTGAGCTAATGGAAAATCTCTCACCAAGAGAAAAAGTCCTTCAATCCCCACATGGCTTCTTGTCGATTTATGGTGCATCATCAAGTCTCCAGATAGTGAATTATACTGTGCAAAGAACTTCAGGTTCAAGTGCATCAGAGAGGTGGTGCCTAAATTATGGAAAGCCGTACTCAGGCTTCCTGTGTCTGATAAAATTTATTTAAATAGATATTACCTGAGCCTTTAAACATTTGTTTAAAATATTATTACAACAATTGCTTTTTAACACTTTCGGTAAATGTCTGCCAAACAAATTCATTTGTTTTCTATTTGCTTTTCTCCAGTTTCTCAAATAAACATTTGTCAAGAAAAATACCTGAACATTGCTAGAAAATCATACATATTCATTGTAAACACTGTCACATTCATTGCGAACCACCTCTATATCGAATTTCTGATAAAACATATCACTGATGCAATGTTTTATGCATCAAACTGAAACCTTTATTATTGGCGGAAAATGCTTCTAGAATATCTTTAGTCTCTCCTTCAGAAAATAATTGACAGCACATTAATCTCACATACATTTGTCCTTGAATCAGTTGGTCTATCACAATGTATGCGTGTCTGGATAGTAGCCAAACAAAAGATCCTACACAAATGGCTAAACGTGGTTTTTCAGGACTGCACTGCTGAAGGTATAACTACAATCAATTAACCAACTTTTCTACTTCCCTTGATGTCTCTTATATAAGGTTTTAGAAACTGATGGACGTGACTCATCAAAGGTACAAACTTCCAAGTAATCAGCAGATGACTAGATAGTAGACTGCACATCTTGGTGAAGTACTGCTACAGAGTACTCCTCTGTGGTGTCCACAGTAGGTAAAGAGACTTCTGACAAGCAGAATTCAGGCAAATTAGGATAGAAGCATTCTTGATATCATACGGTTTTGGCAAACAAAAATGACAAAATCTTATTAATGGCAGTTAAATGTGACTGATCCCAAGTTAGTTGAGAAAAGCTTATACCATGTCATTTTGAATAGTACATAAGTTCAGTCCAACCAAAATTTTTCTTCAACTGGAAGCAAACTCAGGATCTAGCGATTTGAAGCCTACAGCTCTACCAAAAAAAACTTATTGCTCTGCCCCCCCCCAGTCACCCCATTCCATCCCTATCTGGAAGAGCCAGAAATCCCAATACAACACCACAAGCTGCAGCAGAAATATAAATGCTTTGTGATCAACTAAGTTCAGCCAAGTCAGGGATTAAACTGTGACAGTTTCGGACAGGGCACGAATCATCCATCATTTTATGATGTCTATCCAATAGATGTTGACCACAAATGCCTCTCAAAGAAACAGGCAGTTTTGGTTAAGTTTAACTGAAGTTGATACTTTGCCATTTTTCATATTACATGACTCTTTATAATACACTTCATGAAGCTTGCATCAACTATTAAACCTGCAAATCACAATTTCGTCATACTGGTAAATTGTTTTAATGAATTTGAATTCCTAACAAGCTCATGAATACACTTCATTATGTCTTTTATTACATGCAAAAGTTCCGAACTGATTGGTCAAATTTCGAACTGAAGAGTTTACCGAGTTTTTACAGCATAGCAGGAGCAATAACCTGCAGATTTCAAGCAGCCTTAGCAAGGCAAATTACGCAACGGATTATCAACCCTGAAGTAATAAGACAAGTCAATCATAATTTTGAACAATTTGAATTCCATTATTGTGGCAATCACAATATTATTCTGGCAATAACAAAAAGAAAGTGTGCAATTCATGTCTGGACATTAATTTTTTTGCTAAATATACAAACATTAAGATTACAGTGTATTAAGTAAATATTTTGTGACTTTGGTTTGCCGAGCAAAATATTATTTTGATGATCAACCATTCTTATGGTTCTATCCACAAGAAATATGATGCAAAATCAATAAATATAGTTAATATACATAACGCCGTTTATGCAGAAACCATAATGTATCAGCACAACCCATTACTGGTTTACGTCTGGATATTTGTATTCAACGTACTGATTTCCTGTTGCTCAGGCTGGTGTTGCAGATTTGTGCTATTTGCTGCTTTAAATAAGCCTGCTTTGTAGAGAGACCTTTTAGGGAAGGACATATCAGGAAAAATCACAACAAAAAGGTATCCAGCTGGCTGAATGAGCCATAATGCAGGAGACCTGGTGAGACCTGCAGAGCACCACATTCCAGGGCTATTACCTTGATTGCAGCGCACAGCTTGCTGAGCAAAAAACTGGAAGTCCAGACATCCAAATCAATGTACCGCTGTTTTGCAAGATATCTAATTCACTTAGTGCTTCACAAAATCGTCTCTAAAAGCCAAAGTAGGTGCTGTGCACTTGAAGACTTAAATCAGCATGATGGACTTATTTTTGGTTGAATAACAGTATTCATTGATGCCCAAAGCAGCAGAAAGTATCTCTCCTCAACTTTGACTGCGGCTCTTTCAGACGGTCCCTTTTAGCTTGGAAGTGCCATTGTTGTGTTACAGTCAGCAATAGACCAAATTTAATGTGCAATGCACTCTGGCTACCTTATTAGGAAGCCAGACTATGTGATGAAATGTGTCTGGGTTAGTTACATAGTGACACATTGAGTGAGCTACTGCATTGTCTACTTCCTTGATTCGTGAAACCAAGAGAAAATGCATTAAAACTGCTCTCATGAGAGTCTTGAGACTCTGTTAATAAGTTTAGCTGTCTATAAAAGTGCCATAAAGACATTAGTTATAACAAGCAGGTAGGTCAAGTTTCATAAAAATAGACACAGAAGTAATTTGGATAGAAGTGAATGTGGGATTATGTTTCCAAATAACTGTTTTTATCAAAATAGACATAATTTGCTAAGAAAACTTTGCCAGCCAAAAAAAAATGTCTTCACCACTCTATTCTGTGCTCAAGTTGAAGTGGATAAAATTAACAAATGGTTTTGCAAATAACAGACTAAAACTATTCGAATGAGTTGGTGATAAAATCTCTGCGACGTAATTGAGATTTTGCTATGCTAAAGCTACTTATGCTGCACTGTGTTAGTAGAATAAGTTACTATGAGGCTTTCTTGATCTATGGTGTCACTTGGTGTACTTACATATTCATTGTCAGTGTTTTTCAGCATGGCAGACATTGATTGCGAACCTTCCCAGAGTCATATTTTACTTTGGTTCAGGAAAACATAAAAGGCAACAAAAAGATAGTAAGGTAGTGTCAACACTGCACCAACCACTCGGGAAAACAAATGCCCAAGTTTGACTTCGATTCTACAGTCTACACTGATCACAAAGTGCCTCATTCTGACTCTTGATACAATTCAGGGAAATATCTACTTATTTGTAACAATGGTTCTACACACATCATCAATCTGTTTCTGAAGAGCAGAGGATAGTTGAGCTAATGGAAAATCACTTGGGAAAAAATGCTTCAATTTGAACATGTATGGCTTCTGGTCAACCGAAAAACAAATACAATTCTGACAGTGGTAATGATGATAGGGCTAGATTTAACGTAAAGATATTCACTCTCTTCAAGGATGGGGTCGTCATCTTTCTTCTGCATAGAACACTGATTACATATATATACATATCATCTGATGAACATTAGCCCATCATCACAGGTTATGGACAGAACAGAGTTACGTGGTTACAAAATAGTGTTCTTATCCAATGATTGGGCCTTTGGGGGGTTCCAATAGAATGCTTACAATCCTTACATTAACTAAGTGACATCACAATAATTGTGTAAGGATCATAAAATGTTGCAACCAGCTTTTGCATGTTACATAGACCAAATTTCAAATTAAAAAAAAACGAAGCTTGATTGTATAGTATCATCAAGTCTCCAGGTGGTAAATTACTGCGCAAAGAACTTCAGGTTCAAGTGCATCCAAGAGCTTGTGCCTACATCACTTGGGGCCAACATCATTACAGAAGCACTGCTGTGAAATGTCCTAGCCAAACAGACATGATGGAGCATTATCAATGTGATCGAAAGTGAATGATCATATAAATTATGTAAAAGCTTACTCAGGCTTGCTGGGTTTGATAAAATGTATTTAATAGATATTGCTGGAGCCCTTATTCATCTGTTTAAAATATAATTACAACAATTGCTCTGTAATGCGTTCGGTAAATGACATGCCAAACAAATTCATTTATTTTCTATTTGCTTCTCTCCAGTTTCTCAAATAATTTTGAAAGAAAAATACCTGAAAATTGCTACAAAATCACACATGTTCATTCTAAACACTGTCAGATTCAATGTGAACCATCTCTAAATGGAATTTCCGATAAAACATATTAGTGATGCAATGGTTTATGCATCAAACCGAAACCTTTATTTCTGGCGGAAAATGCTTCTAGAATATCTTCAGTCTCTCCTTCAGAAAATAATTGACAGCACATTAATCTCACATACGTCTGTCCTTGAATTAGTGAGTCTAACACAATGTATGCATGTCTGGAGAGTAGCCAAACAAACGATCCCACACAAATGGCCAGACCTGGTTTTGCAGGGCTGCTCTGCTGAAGGTATAACTACCATCAATTAATCAACTATTCTACTTCCCTTGATATGTGTTATATAACGTTTTAGAAACTGATGGACGTGACTGATCAAAGGTACAAACTTCCAAATAATCAGCAGATGACTAGATAGCAGACTGCACATCTTAGTGAAGTACTGCTTCAGACTTCTCCTCTGTGGTGTCTGCTGTATTTAGGTAAAGAGACTTCTGACAAACAGAATTTAGGCAAATTAGGATAGTAGCATTTTTGATATCATACGGTTTTGGCAAACAAAAATGACAAAATCTTATTAATGGCAATTAAATGTGACTGATCCCAAGTTAGTTGAGAAAAGTTTATACCATGTCATTATTTGGAATTGTACGTAAGTTTGGTCTACCTGAAATTTTTGTTTACCACATAATTCAGGTGAGTATGTATACAAGATATATTTTGACATTTTCTCTTGCCTGACAAGTAGGCAATATAAATCCACGAAGACATTTTCCATCATAGGCATCTATCTGTTATTGACATAATAATGATTGCGCCTTAATGTTTGTCCACTACCATATAGGTTGTGCAAAATTTGACTGATGTCAGTTTATGACAAAACTAAGTATATGACAAATCTATGCAGTGGTTAGAGAGGGATTATGTCAAATGACAGATGAATGAAAGGTGCTTTACATCCTGCAGTTGTGCACCCGGCAGGCTTATGAGGATATAGCAGTAATGCAAAGACTGATTGAAACTGCTATCCAGCGAAAGTTTGGTGTTTCGAGTACCACTGGAAACAAACTCAGGCCGAGCGATTTGAAGCCCACAGTTCTACAAAAAATACACTTATCACACCCCCCTCGGCCAAATTCATTCCCTATCTGGAAAAGTCAGAAATCCCAATAAAATGCTACAAGCTGCAGAAATATGAATACTAGATGGTCAACCGAGCTCAGCCAGGCAAAGTATCGGGTTTACAGTCAAGGATTACACTGTGACAGCTTCAGATAGTCACAAATCATCCATCATATTATGATATCTATGCAATAGATGTTGACCACAAATGCCTCTCAAAGAAACAGGTAGTTATGGTCAAGTTTAACAGAAGTTGATACACAATTTTATAGATAACATTACAAGGCAAATAAGGCAATGGATGATGAACCCGGAAGTAATAAGACAAATCAATCTTTAATTTGAACATTCTGATGTCCGTTATTGTGGCAATCACAATATTATTTGGCAGTAACAAAAGAAAGTCTGCAATTCATGCCTGGACGTTTATATTTTTGCAAAATATACTAACATTAAAATTACAGTGTATTAATAATATTTTAAGGTTTTGGCTTGTCAAGCAAAATATTATTTTAACGATCAGATGTTCTTATGGTTCTATCCACCAGAAATATAATGCAAAATCAATAAATCTAAACATAGTTATACATATTATCCTTCATGCAGAAACCATTGTTATCACAACCCATTACTGGCTTACGTCTGGATATATGTATTCAAAGTATGGATCTCCTGTTGCGAAGGCTGGCATTGCAGATTTGTGCTATTTGCTACTGAAAATAAGCCTGCTTTGTAGAGAGACCTTTTAGGGAAGGACGCATAAGGAAAAATCGCAACAAAAAGGTCTCCAGCTGGTTGAATTAGCCATAATGCAGGAGACCTGGTGAGACCTGCAGAGCACCACATTCCAGGGCTATTACCCTGATTGCAGCCCATGGCTTTCTGTGCAAGAAACTAAAAGTCTATACTTCTAGAATAGCGTCTTGCTGTTTGCAAGATATCTAGTTAACTTGGTGCCTCACAAAATTGTCTCTAAAAGCCCAGCTGCTGTACATTGCACATTTTAAGACTTAAATCAGCATGATGGACTTGTCATCAAGCTGAATACATGTATTCATTGAAATGCCAAAACAAGCAGAAGTTTTTGCTATAACCTGGACTGCAATTCTTTCAGATGGTCCCTATTAGCTCGGAAGGGCAATGGTTGTGTCAGAGTCAACAGCAGACCATAATTTATTGTGCAATGCACTCTGGCTACCTTATTAGGAAGCTAGACTATGTGATGAAATGTGTCTGGGATAGTTACATGGTGACACATTGAGTGAGCTACTGCAGTGCCTACTTCCATGAAACCAAGAGAAAAGACCACACAATTGCTCTGTAGAGAGTCCTGAGAGTGTGTTTTAAAAATTAGTTTAACCGCCTACAAAAGTGCCAACGAAGCCTGGGAGCTACTCTTCATGTAGTAAGTCAGTCAGACAGTTGTCATCTCAAGGCCCACAAGAGTAATGTGCATATGATGATGGAATTTTATCATTAAAAAATAACAAAGCATTTAATATAGATCTACAAATTAATGAATAGGCATACCAAGAGATATTCTCTTTCAGTTTGTCTAACAACATGCGAACTGGTGTTTTGTCTGATTGCTGTTCATCTAGTAGTTACACAGTAGAAATATACATACTGTTAGATTGGTTATTTTGTAATTTGTCTATCATACTTTCGTGATGTTTTGATGCATTTTTGTATTAATTTTGACGTTGAGATAGACTAACTATTTTATTCTTTGCTTCTATTGAAAGGTCGCCGGTCAATATTCATAAAACGGTTTTATAAATGATGAACTAAAGCTATTCACACATAAATAAGTGGGTGATAAAATCTCTGCAGTGTAAATGAGTTTTTGCTAAGCTGGAGCTACTTATGCTGCTCTATGTGAGTTGAATAAGTTATTCTAGCAAATTTAGTTGTGCGTTGGGACTTCTCACTCATTTCATTAGCTTTCCAGTGTGTGCTTAAAATTTTAAGCCCGATATTACTTTTGCTATTCTTGCCCTCACTATTTTCATCTTATTGATTAAATTTTTCAAAAAACTGCAATGTGCCCCAGACTGTGGAATGTGTAGATTGGCTTTTATTTGAAATGAAGTTCACTCATACAGGAAAGAGTAGATGATTTCAACCATAGAAATCTTAAACTTAAAGATACTTGTCTCTAACTGGCATACAAGTTAAATGATATTGAAATGTTCCATCGATTGATTGATATAGATCTATTAATATATCGGAAAAAAGCTTTTGATACAGATTGATGAATACTTTACACCCAGCATCTTTTCAATGAGGTCAAAACCCAGTGCTGCCTTTAAAAAGGCAAGTAATCAGATTATGTTGCAGATTGAATTGCAGTGTCAAGCCACAGCAGGCCAAAGCCATTTAACAAAATCACTTTTTTTCTCTGTTCTTTTTTTCTGACACCAAACCAACAGATTATTCATTGTTTATCCCATTGCAGTGTTTTTCGGCATTACAGACATTGATTGGGAACCTCCCCAGAGTCATATTTTACTTTGGTTCAGGAAAACATAAAAGGCAACAAATAGGTAGTAAGGTAGTGTCACAACTTGACAAAGTACCAATCACTCAGGAAAACAAATACCCAAGTTTGACTTTGACTGTACATTGATCACGAAATGCCTCATTCTGACTCTTGATACAACTCAGTGAAATATCTACTAATTTGTAACAATGGTTCAGCACACACCATCAATCCGTTTCTGAAGAGCGGGGGATAGTTGAGCTGATGGAAAATCACTTTTCAAAAAGTGCTTCAGTTTGCACATGTATGGCTTCTGGTCAACCAAAAAACAAATAAAATTCTGACACTAGAAAGAGCTCTTTATACACCGATTTGTAGGGAATTTGGTGCAATCAGCTCCAGGGACAGTGGTAATAATAATAGGGCTAGATTTAACGTAAAGGTATTCCCTTTCTTCAAGGGTGGGGTCATGATCTTTCTTCTGCATAGAACACTGATTATATATGTGCACATACGATGAACACTCTAGCCCATCATCTCAGGTCATGGAGAGAATAGAGTTACAGTGGTTACAAAATAGTGTTCTTATCCAATGATTAGGCCCTTGGAGGGTTCCAATTGTATGCCTACAATCCTTACATTAACTATGTAATATCACAATAATTGTGTAAGGATCATATAAGTTTGCAACCAGCTTTTGCATGTTACATAGACCAAATTTCAAATTAAAAAAATCAAAGCTTGATTTATGGTGTATCATCAAGTCTCAAGGTAGTAAATTACTGTGCAAAGAACTTCAGGTTAAAGCGCATCCAAGAGCTTGTGTCAACATCACTTGGGGCCAACATCATTACAGAGGCACTGCTGTGAAATGTCTTTACCAAACAAACATTATCAATGATGATCGAAAGTGATTGATCATATATCAATTATGTAAAACCATACTCAGGCTTGCTGAGTTTGATACAATTTATTTAACTTCATTTTACTGGAGTCCTTATGCATTTTGTTTAATATCTACTTTAAACAATTTTTCTAAATGTGCTAGCTGATTATATGCTAAACAGATTCATTTACTTTCTACCTTGCTTTACTCCAATTTCTTGAAATACATTTTTGTAAAGAAGAATACCTGAACATTATTTCAGAATCAAAGATAATCATTCTGAACACTGTCACATTCATTGTCATCCATCTCAAAATGAAATTTCTTTTTAAACATATTGCTGATGCAATGACATATGTCTGTAAACTCAGAGAAATAATAGATTACATCAATATGAAATTTTCATAATTGGAGAAATATAATACTTATAGAACATCCTTGGTCTATCCTTCAGAAAATAATTGATGACGTATAAAACTCTCCTTGAATCTGTGCGTCGATCACAATTTATGCATGTCTGGACAGTGGACAAACAAGAGATCTGAAACAAGTTCTGCGAATTTGCAGCATACTGAGAATTATTAATTTTCATCTTGAGTATCAATTTATTATTTTCTAATGCCAGACTTAGCCTTGGATGGCAGCACTCTGAAGGACCAGTGAAGGTATAAGTTCTACCAAATCAAAAGGCCTGGATCATTAATTATACACAGTGTTCTACTCTGCTTGATGTTGTCATACACAGATTTAGAAACTGGTGGACGTGACTGATCAAACACAGTGTCCTTGAACGAAGTTTAGGGTTAAAAAAAATGTAAAAAGAATCTGTCAACACGGCATTGTAGTATACGGTCTCAGCTTCGATTTGATGTAAAGATCTAAAAAATCTGTTGGGAAAATTTTGAGAAAATTGAAATTTAAAATTTTTAGTTTTTCACACCCTTGTCACATGAAAGATATCAGTTTTAGATCTATCAAATAGCATTGCAGTATTATCGAAATATCACAGCTTATCTAGTTATGCATTAGGTTACAGAATCAGGTGAAAAATGATAATAAAAAGCATTTTATTTCTAATTTTCACATCATTTTCAACTTTTAGGGGTGTTGCAAACTCGCCGAATCATATAATGTGCCAAATCAAATATAAACATGGCCATTTTGGCTTTATTATTTCTTTAACTAAAGAAAAGTGGCAAATGAACCACCAGGATGTGAGAAAATGCCTTGTCAAATTCATTAGTTATATAAATTGAGATTTTTAGCATTTCACCAGTTATTGTTTGTCAAGTGGGATTCACAAAAACAACTGTAAAGTTATCGGACAACAAATAGTGAACAAATGTCGGAATACCTACTGTCAGCATCTCACAAGTGTGCATCTTCACCACAGCTTTGCACATAACTTGTATTTGACATCAAAGGAAATAACATATTTTGATTGATATATTTTTTCAAATCGTAAAAAAAAATCTATGCAAGTGGTCTAATGGCTTAGATAATCAACTCCAACTTATATTAGAATGTTTCTGTCCATATTGAAATGTAGGTAGCAATTTTAATGGTCTTCTGTAGAATTTTTTGGGCTTTTCTTATCTGTTTTTGCCAATTTTTAAGATTATTTCATGAAATCTAATGGTTGCTTACTTCCAATATTCATTTGTTCATTTATGGCAAGCACAGATAAACAATATTAATTGTGTGACAGTGAAAGAGAATCTGTTGCTATTTATTCAAAACTTTGTTGATTGCACAAGGACACGCTGTAACTAACAAATGAATTTTGGAAGTATGTAACCACTAGATTCCATGAAATAATCTTAACAATTAGCAAAAACAGATAAACAAATCACTTAAAATTCTACAGAAGACCATTAAAATTGCTACCTACATTTCAATATGGACAGAAATATTGTAATAAAAGTTGGAATTGTTCATCTAAGCCATTAGAACACTTGCATAGATTTTTTTTTTATGATTTGAAAAAAATATATCTATCAAAATATATTAATCTCTTGGATGTCAAATACAAGTTACATGCAAAGCTGTGGTGAAGATGCACACTTGTGAGATGCTGACAGTAGGTATTCCGACATTTGTTCTCTATTTGTTGTCCAATAACTTTACAGATGTTTTTGTGAATCCCACTTGAAAAACATAAACTGGTGAAATGCTAAAAATCTCAATTTATATCACTAATGAATTTGACAAGGCATTTTCTCCTATCCTGGTGGTTCATTTGCCACTTTTCTTTAGTTAAAGAAATAATAAAGCCGAAATGGCCATGTTTATATTTGATTTGGCACATTATATGATTCGGCGAGTTTGCAACACCCCTAAATGTTGAAAATGATGTGAAAATTAGAAATAAAATGCTTTTTATTATTATTTTTCACCTGATTCAGTAACCTAATATATACCTAGATAAGCTGTGATGTTTCGATAACACTGCAATGCTATTTGATAGATCTAAAACTGATATTTTGCATGCAACAAGGGTGTGAAAAACTAAAAATTTTAAATTTCAATTTTCTCAAAATTTTCCCAACAGATTTTTTAGATCTTTACATCAAATCGAAGCTGAGACCGTATACTACAATGCTGTGTTGACATATTTTTTGTACATTTTTTTAAACCCTAAACTTCGTTCAAGGACACTGTGCAAAGGTACAAACTTCCAAATCACCATCAGATGACTAGATAGCAGACTGCACATCTTAGTTAAGTACTGCTTCAGAGTACTCCTCTTGTGGTATCTGTTGCAGGTGAAGAGACTTCTGACACGGAGAATTCAGGCAAATGAGATAGAAACTTACTTATATCACAAATCTGTCCCACACTGTGATATGTTTTTAACAATCATACACAAATGTAGTCTCACTGACTTCAATCGAAAATGACTGATCCTGATCCATCATTAATATATCCAGTGTTCAGAGATGGATCAGGTCAAATGATAGATTGTTGGTTAAGGCTTTGCGTCCCACATTTATGCAGCCGGTTGGCTAATTGGGAGAGTTGGACTCAGAAACGAAGTAAATGACAATTGAACCAGTCCAACATTGGCCCAGGTGTTTCAATTGCTACAGAAAACAAACTCAGGAACCGACAATTTCATGCCCACAGCTCTACAAACTAACCTAACTACCCCGCTTTTTACCCCTATCTAAAAAATCCAGAAATCCCAATGCACTGCTACAAGGTGCAGTATTAAAACTGTAGAGATCAGCCAAATAAAGTATCAGCTTACAGTCAGGGATCAAACTGTGACAGCCTCAGACATGTCAAGAATCATTTATCATTTTATGATGTTTTTGCAACAGTAGAGAAACTAGAGATAAAGGCCAAAAATGGATCTAAAAAAGAAACAGGTATTGCAGAAGTTGATATTTTGCCTTTTAGATAACATGAACCTTTGTAGACTTCATGGCAATTTCATCAACAATAAAACCTACAAATCACAATTTTGTTTTATTTTAGATCCATACAAGAGTGTCATACTTATAGATATGTTTTGATGAATCTGAATTCCTAACAATAACATACTTTTCAATGGAGGTCATCTCAGAAGATTTATATCAGGAGCAATACACAATTTCAAACTGCTTCAGCAAGGCAATGATGACCACACTGAAGTAATGAGACAAATCAATTGTAATTTTGAACAATTTGATTCCAATTATTATGACAATCACAATTTTACTGTCTTGGTAACAAAAGCAAAGTACCATTTCAGGATTCAATATTTATATTTTTTCCAAAAACACAAACATTATAATAGTTAGATCAATATTCCAAGGTTTTGGCCTGACAAGCAAGCTATTATTTTTGATTTACCATTCTTGTGATTCTCTGCTGCCGAAAACACAAAATCAATAAATTCAAAAGTATAGGTACTATACATGACATACATTGCATAAACCATATATATTTGCAGCTGAAAATAAGCCTGCTTTTGCAGAGACCTTTGAAGGAAGGACACATAAGGAAAAATCACAACAAAAAGGTCTCCAGCTGGTTGAATTAGCCATAATGCATGAGACCTGGTGAGACCTGCAGAGCACTACATTCCATGGCTATTACCGTGATTGCAGCCCACAGCTTTCTGAGCAAGAAACTGAAAACTCTGGACTTCTAGAATAGTATCCTGCTGTTTGCAAGATATGTAATCCACTTAAGTGCCTCACAAAATTGTCTCTAACTGCTCAACTAGGTGCTGTACACTTCAAGACTTAAATCAGCATAATGGACTTGGTTGAATATGCAGTGTTCATTGATGCCCCACGGAGTAGTAAGTATCTCCCTTCAACTTTGAAAGGGCTCTTTCAGACGGCCCCTTTCAGCCTGGAAGTGCCACTGTAGTGTTAGAGTCAGCAATAGACCAAAATTTATTGTACAATGCACTCTGGCTACCTTATCAGGAAGCCAGACCATGCGATGGAATGTGTCTGGGTTAGTTACATAGTGACACATTTAGTGAGCTACTGCAGTGCCTATTTCCTTGATTCGTGAAACCAAGAGAAAATACATTAAAACTGCTCTCGTGAGAGTCTTGAGAGTCCGCTTATTAGTTTAGCTGTCTATGAAAGTGCCTAAAAGACATTAGTTATAACAAGTAAGTAAGTCAAGTGTCATAAAAATAGACACAGAAGTAATTCGCATAGAAGTGAATGTGGGATTATGTTACCAAATAACTGTTTTTATCAATATAGACATAATTTGCTAAGAAAACTTTGCCAGACAAAAAAAAGAATGCCTTCACCACTCTATTCTTTGCTCCAGTTGAAGTGGATAAAATTAACAAATGGTTTTTCAAATAACAAACTAAAACTATTCGACATGCGCCGGATAGTTGAGCTAATATGGAAAATCACTCAGACACTAGAAAAAGCATCTTTATACACTGATTTGAAGAGAATTTGGTACAGTGGTCATGATGATAGGGCTAGATTTAACGTAAAGATATTCCCTTTCTTCAAGGGTGGGGTTGTGATCTTTCTTCTGCATAGAACACTGATTACATATATATACATATCATCTGATGAACACTCTAGCCCATCATCACAGGTCATGGACAGAATAGAGTTACAGTGGTTATAAAATAGTGTGATTATCCATATTAGGCCCTGGGAGGGTTCAAATAGTTGGCTTACAATCCTGACATTAACTATGTAATATCACAATAATTGTGTAAGGATCATACAATGTTGCAACCAGCTTTTGCATGTTACATAGACCAAATTTCAAATTAAAAAAGAACGAAGCTTGATTTTATGGCGTATCATCAAGTCTCCAGGTAGTAAATTACTGTGCAAAGAACTTCAGGTTCAAGTGTTTCTGAGAGCTTGTGCTTACATCACTTCTTAGGGCCAACATTATAACAGAAGCACCGCTGTGAAATGTCTTTGCCAAACAAACATGATGAAGCATTATCAATGATGATCGAAAGTGATTGATCATATATAAATTATATAAAACCATTCTCAGGCTTGGCGAGTTGGATACAATTTATTTAACTTCATTTTACTGGAGTCCTTATGGATTTGTTCAATATCTACTTTAAAAAGTTTTTCTAAATGTGTTTGCTGATTACATGCTAAACAGATTCATTTAATTTCTACCTTACTTTACTCCAATGTCTTAAAATAAACGTTTGTAAAGAAGAATACCTGAACATTATTTCAGAATCAAAGATAACCTTTCTGAACACTGTCACATTTCTGAACACTGTCACATTCATTGTCATCCATCTCAAAATGAAATTTCTTTCAAAAAATATTACTGATGCTTTGACATATGCATAATGTCTCTTAACTCACAGAAATAATAGGTTACATTAATATGAAATTGTCATAATTGGAGAAATATGATACTTATAGAATATCCTTCGACTATCTTTCAGAAAATAATTGACAGCACATAAATCGATCAATGCATGCATGTCGGGACAGTGGACAAACAAAAGATCCGAAAGAAGTTTTGGGAATTTGTAACATACTGTGGATCATTAATTTTCATCTTGATCATTTTATTATACACAGTGTCCTTGAACGAAGTTTAGGGTTAAAAAAAATGTACAAAGAATCTGTCAACACGGCATTGTAGTATACGGTCTCAGCTTCGATTTGATGTAAAGATCTAAAAAATCTGTTGGGAAAATTTTGAGAAAATTGAAATTTAAAATTTTTAGTTTTTCACACCCTTGTCACATGAAAGATATCAGTTTTAGATCTATCAAATAGCATTGCAGTATTATCGAAATATCACAGCTTATCTAGTTATGCATTAGGTTACAGAATCAGGTGAAAAATGATAATAAAAAGCATTTTATTTCTAATTTTCACATCATTTTCAACTTTAAGGGTGTTGCAAACTCACCGAATCATATAATGTGCCAAATCAAATATAAACATGGCCATTTTGGCTTTATTATTTCTTTAACTAAAGAAAAGTGGCAAATGAACCACCAGGATGTGAGAAAATGCCTTGTCAAATTCATTAGTTATATAAATTGAGATTTTTAGCATTTCACCAGTTATTGTTTTTCAAGTGGGATTCACAAAAACATCTGTAAAGTTATCGGACAACAAATAGTGAACAAATGTCGGAATACCTACTGTCAGCATCTCACAAGTGTGCATCTTCACCACAGCTTTGCACATAACTTGTATTTGACATCAAAGGAAATAACATATTTTTATTGATATATTTTTTCAAATCGTAAAAAAAAATCTATGCAAGTGGTCTAATGGCTTAGATAATCAACTCCAACTTATATTAGAATGTTTCTGTCCATATTGAAATGTAGGTAGCAATTTTAATGGTCTTCTGTAGAATTTTTTGGGCTTTTCTTATCTGTTTTTGCCAATTTTTAAGATTATTTCATGAAATCTAATGGTTGCTTATTTCCAAAATTCATTTGTTCATTTATGGCAAGCACAGATAAACAATATTAATTGTGTGACAGTGAAAGAGAATCTGTTGCTATTTATTCAAAACTTTGTTGATTGCACAAGGACACGCTGTAACTGAACAAATGAATTTTGGAAGTATGTAACCACTAGATTCCATGAAATAATCTTAACAATTAGCAAAAACAGATAAACGAATCACTTAAAATTCTACAGAAGACCATTAAAATTGCTACCTACATTTCAATATGGACAGAAATATTGTAATAAAAGTTGGAATTGTTCATCTAAGCCATTAGAACACTTGCATAGATTTTTTTTTTATGATTTGAAAAAAATATATCTATCAAAATATATTAATCTCTTGGATGTCAAATACAAGTTACATGCAAAGCTGTGGTGAAGATGCACACTTGTGAGATGCTGACAGTAGGTATTCCGACATTTGTTCTCTATTTGTTGTCCGATAACTTTACAGATATGTTTGTGAATCCCACTTGAAAAACATAAACTGGTGAAAAGCTAAAAATCTCAATTTATATCACTAATGAATTTGACAAGGCATTTTCTCCTATCCTGGTGGTTCATTTGCCACTTTTCTTTAGTTAAAGAAATAATAAAGCCGAAATGGCCATGTTTATATTTGATTTGGCACATTATATGATTCGGCGAGTTTGCAACACCCCTAAAAGTTGAAAATGATGTGAAAATTAGAAATAAAATGCTTTTTATTATTATTTTTCACCTGATTCAGTAACCTAATATATACCTAGATAAGCTGTGATGTTTCGATAACACTGCAATGCTATTTGATAGATCTAAAACTGATATTTTGCATGCAACAAGGGTGTGAAAAACTAAAAATTTTAAATTTCAATTTTCTCAAAATTTTCCCAACAGATTTTTTAGATCTTTACATCAAATCGAAGCTGAGACCGTATACTACAATGCTGTGTTGACATATTTTTTGTACATTTTTTTTAACCCTAAACTTCGTTCAAGGACACTGTGTATAGTCAGATGCTAGCCCTGGGTGGCAGCACTGCTGAAGGACCAGTGAAGGTATTAGTTCTACTAAATCAAAGGCCTGGACCATTAATTAGACACAGTATTCTACTCTCCTTGAGGTTGTTATATGAGGTTTTAGAAACTGGTGGACGTGACTGATCAAAGGTACAAACTTCCAAATCACTAGCAGATGACTAGATAGGAGACTGCACATCTTAGTGAAGTACAGCTTCAGAGTACTCCTCTGTGGTATCTGATGCAAGGAGAATTCAAGCAAATTGAGGTACAAACTTAGCTTTCTTATATCACAAATCTGTGCAACACTGTGATGTGTTTTTACCAATCAAACACAATGTAGTCTCATTGACGGCAATCGAAAATGACTGACCGTGTTTAAATTCTGTAAAACCTAACTTAGTTTTGTTATGACCTAACATATTTGGGTCATTCTCTAAACTATTGTCAAATTACCGTTACTGATATGTATGACATGAAAATCTAAAAATACCTGAAAAGTAACTATGCTGTGAGTATCAAATCAACAATTCTCATGAAAATCTATGATTGGATTAATTTTTTTCAAATTATTTTTTGCATTTTTTCCATGTTTTACCCCCAAAATTGGCCTTTTTTGAGTGTTACTGGATCTAGGTTGTCACATGTCTCTTACCAAAACTCACATTTTTCTCTATAAAATGTTTAAAATTAAAATTGGTATGCATGCATCACACTCCGGCATTTGCACTGTGGATGGAAAAAACAACATTTATTGTCATGGTTTTCCAGCCATTTACGCTGATTTCCCGTCCGTTACTGCATTTGCAAAATTTATGTCAACTCCAGAACTTTTAACATGTTTGGAGTCCTTATATCAATACAATTTAATTAAAACAAACAATTCTTTCACAATATCATTTTAACATCCTTATAGCAGCAGACTGTCTTCCTGTTTTTTATTTTTTATTATTTTATTTCAATACGAATCGCTAAAAACTTTTCATTGCATCTTGAGTATTTTTATTAAGCATCAACTCTGGAACCATTGCCAGAGGGTGAAAATATGTATTGATTTCATTATTTTTTTGGCTACTAAGTCCGTTTTAAGTACAACTTGTGAACTGAACACTTTTTATTGTATCAGTTGCTTCCATTCTTCTTATTTTACTTGAAACATACAAATTTGTCACCTCCAGAACTGTCAACTCCGGCACCAAATTGAAAAATTCCGGAGTTGACGAATAATCTTGCAGGGCGTGACGTCACCAGGTTGAATATATATTTAAACAATGATAATCAATTCAGATTCTTCAAATTTTGTTTGCAGGGATGAGAAAACACTTGTAATTTTATTGATGTGTTTATAATTTTTCAACTTCCATTTTTGATTAAATGTATGAAGTTCTTTTGGTGCCGGAGTTGACAATTGACTGATGTATGTTAGACAGAAACGTTCATGAGAAATGATGATTCTGCGATAAAATGTATATTTCAGATACCATTAGCAAAAAAAAAAAATATTAAATTATCACTGTACCAAAAGTGGTTTATAACATTTGTTAAAACATTAAAAATAAGTGCAGAAAAGTGCTAAATGGTAGAAAATGTTGATAACAAAATTTTTAAGCCCAAAAAATATGCAAAATAAATAAAATTTGAATAATAATGAATTGAAAGAAACATTTGCTGTCAAATAATCAGATTAGTGATTTTATATCGTCAGTTTTATACTTCTTTTGGTGCAATTCGAATCCTTGAACAATATGTAAAATTCCTTCAGAACAAATGTCAACTCCAGAACCATTGCTTTATCAACTCAATTCTGCTTGTAAAAATATTGGCCAAAATGATTATTTTTGGTGCAATATATTTAACTTTGCAACTTCACAAAGTTATTTAAGTGTTTATAACATATTAATCTTTTTTATACAATACTGATGGATTTTAGAATATACATTTGATTCAGGAGCTGATAAAATGTCAACTCCGGAACTTTGCATCAAGTCAAAAATGTGTTTTTGTAAAAATAAATGTATTATTCCTTGGTCATTCATTTAAAAGGTATACCATACCAAGGAAAGCATCAAGTTTATCCTCTTTTAAGCACCTCAATTATTTTATGCTAATTATGACCCATTTTACATGGGTGGAAATGCCTCAATGTCAACTCCAGAACCGTTTTATTTTTTATGATATTAAAAATGCAATTAAAACAGTAAAAATGATTAAGATTTTTGGCCAGCCATTTAGTAGCTTTCTTTAGACCCTTATTTAACAATACATTTAATTACTGAAGACAAAAAATAAAAATTTTTATTTATTAAATGCAGAGCATCCACTTTGACAATAATTTAGAGAATGACCCATTTGACATCAATAATCTATCCAGTTTTCAGAAATGGATCAGGTCAGATGATAGATTGTTGGTTAGGTCTTTGCGTCCCACATTTATGCAGCCGGTTGGCTAATTGGGAGAGTTGGACTCGTTATGAGGCAAAGGCTAATAGAACCAATCCAACATTAGTACTGATGTTTCGATTACTGCAGAAAACAAACTCAGGAACCAACAATTTCATGTCCCCAGCTCTACAAACTAAACTAAATACCCTGCTTTTTACCTCTATCTGAAAAATCCAGAAATCCCAATGCACTGCTACAAGCTGCAGTAGTAATACTGTATGGTCAACTGAGCTCAGCCAAGTAAAGTATCGGCTTACAGTCAGGGATCAAACTGCCTGTGACAGCCTCAGACTGGTCAAGAGTCATTCATCATTTTATGATGTCTTTACAGGCCACAAATGGCTCGAAAAAAAAAACCAGGTATTGCACAAGTTGATATTTTGCCTTTTAGATAACATGAGCCATTTTAGACATAACACTTTCATAACCAAGAAAACCTGCAAATCACAATTGCATTTTAATTTAGATCCATACAAGAGAGTCACACTTATAAATATGTTTTAATGAATCCATATTCCTAACAATACCATACTTTCGATGGAGGTCATCTCAGAAGATAACTGGATGCATCTTACATAATTTCAAAATCCTCCTAATTGAGAGGTTGTTTTTTCTTATTTAAAGAGCTGTGCTAAAGATTTACATCAGGAGCAATACACAACTTCAAACTGCCTCAGCAAGGCAATGGATGACCACACTGAAGTAATTAGACAAATCAATCGTAATTTTGAACAATTTGATTCCCATTATTATTCTATTAGTAACAGAAGCAAAGTGTGCATTTCAGGATTCAAAATTTATATTTTTGCCAAAAACATAAACATTATAATAGTTAGATCAACATTCCAAGGTTTTGGCTTGGCAAGCAAGCTATTGTTTTTTGATTTACCATTCTTGTGATTCTATGCAGCAGAAAATAATGCAATAAATTCCAATATATAGGCATATACAATTACATAACATCATACATTGTATATGCAGAAACTATATTATTGCATGTAACTCATTACTGGCTTGCGTCAGGATATATTTCAAGGTATGGATTTCCTGAACATAGCTCATGTTGGTGCTGCAGATTTGTGCTATTTGCTGCCGAAAAATACACCTGCTTTGTAGGGAGACCTTTTAGGGAAGGACACATAAGGAAAAATAACAACAAAAAGGTCTCCAGCTGGTTGAATTAGCCATAATGCAGGAGACCTGGTGAGATTTTGTGAGACCTGGGGAGCTCAGCATTCCAGGGCTATTACCCTGATTGCAGCCCACAACTTTTTTGAGCAAGAAACTAAAATGTCTGGACTTCTAGAATAGTGTCCTGCTGTTTGTGAGACATCTAATTCACTCAGAGCCTCACAAAATTGTCTCTAACAGCTCAACTAGGTACTGTACACTCCAAGACTTAAATCAGTATGATTGTCTTTTTTTGGTTGCATAGAATTCTGAGATACCCAAAGGAGCAGAGAGTATCTCCCTTCGACTTTGACTGCAACTCTTTCAGACAGTCTCTTTTAGCTCGGAACTGCCATTGCAGTGAAACAGTCAACAATAGACTGCAATTTATTGTGAAATGCACTCTGGATGCCTTAGAAAACCAGACTATGTGATAAAATGTGTCTGAGATGGTTACATAATGAAGCATTGAGTGAGTTACTGCAGTGCCTACTTACCTTATCTATGAAACCAAGAGAAAATACCTCAAAACTGTTCTCATGAGTGTCCTGAGAGTGTTTTAATTTGTTTAATCGTCTACAAAAGCCACCAGGCCTGTGAGCTACTCCTCATACGTCAAATTGTCTCAAGAGCCACAAAAGAAAAGTGCATTGGAACGAAGGTGATATTTCATTATTAGAAAATAATAAAGTGCTTTATATACTAGTGAATTTGGCATATGAAGAGAACATTTCTTAACTTTTTCATTTTTTGCTTCAGTTGAAATGTTTAATATTCAAAAACTGCATTGTTAATGACATACAAAAACTATTCGAAATTCTTCTCATTAATAAGTGGGAGATAAAATCTTTGCAGCTCTGCAGTGTAATGAGTTTTTACAAAGCTAAAGCTACTTATGCTGCTCTGTGTGAGTTGAATAAGTTATTCTAGCAAATTTAGTTGTGTGATGGACTTATCACTCATTTCATTAGCTTTCCTGTCAGATGAATCTTGGGCTGAATTTCCAGAGTGTGCTTGCAATTTTAAGCAAAATATTACATTTCCTAATCTCGAACTTTCATTTAAAACAAGTCTTAATAGAGGCAACCCAGATGTGACATGACTCACTCATTCATTTCACTATTTCATCTTATTGATTTAATTTGTCAAACTCCTGACATGTCCCTGACCTGTAGAATGTTGCAAGTTGGGATTTTATCTAAAATGACGATCACTGACACAGGAAAGAATTACAGTTCTCAACCATATATCTCCCCTCAACATTTACTGACTGCAGTGTTTTCAGACGGTCCTTTTCAACTTGGAAGTTCCATTGTGGACATGATTGTGGTGTTAAAGCCAGCAATATATAGACCATAATTGATTGTGCAATGCACTCTGCCCACCTTATCAGGAAACCTGACTGTATGATTAAATGTGTCTGGGATAGCTACATAGTGACGCATCGAGTGACCTACTGCAGTGCCTACTACCCTGATCCATGAAATCAAGAGAAAATACATTAAGAGTGCTCTCAAGAGCGTCCTGAGAGTGTGTTAATTGGTTTAACTGCCTACAAAAGTGCCATCAAAGCCTGGGAGCCACACTTCATGTATACGTCCAGTTGGTCAGACATGTTATCTCCAGAGCCAAAAATGAATGAGCATTTAAATGAAGGTGGCATTTTATCATTAAAAAATAATTAATTTTGTATCACATTGTACTTCGATACTAACAGTATAAACAAGTATCTACAATCAGACCAAGAATTATTCAGACGCTTGCTGTTTTGTTATTATCTTAAGGAATTACCAAGTAAACCAATGAAACTTGCAATCAAAAACATCCTTGGCATTGCATATAACCTGCACAACACAAATTTATTCCAAAGTGGCAAGAAATGTGGTGAAAAAAGCTACTTTTGTTAACTTAATGCACCAAAAATTATTCAGACACTTTAACAATGTTGTAGAAAGTGAACTATTTACTATTATTTGTTAGTATTTATATCACAATAATTTTCAAGAACTACCTAGGGACTATTATGACTGCATAGAATGACAGGTGTAATCATCAATTGAGAAAATTAGGATAAATATTGGAGTTAAACATTACATCCAGTTTATCACATTTTCATGCACTCTTTAACCTCAAACATGCCTTGTATTGATTCAAATTGCTTTAGTTTACCTTAGAATTGTATTCTAAAAACTTTGAGTCACAATATGAAACATTGGAGGCCGCATACTAAGTTCAGTGCACTTCTGTATTTATTTGTCCAATTTTACCAAAACAAAAACATGTCCATGTGGCAACAAATTTTCGGAAAGCAAGATTCATCATCTATTTCAAGCTATATGCCATGCATGGTCCGAACAGCAACTCAATGGGGCACTTTGAACTTCATTTGGTAAGGGGGCAAAAATGTGGTTCTTCTGCCTCAATGCTATTCCAATGCTATTCCAATGGAGATTGCTTCATGAAAGCACACTATAGTTTTAGTATGACCTATCATTTGTAAACAACTGGTGTAAATGGGCAATCCTGTATACGCAATAGAGTGAACAACCTTAGGAAGGCCATGCAACTTTATTTTAAGTGATTTGATGGATTGCAGTGGCTCAGTAGACAAGGTTTCAGAAAGCAGTTGGAGCCAAAATCCAAAGGAAAATACCAAAGTGCATAAAATCTTTCAATTAAGCCTGAATTTCAATTTTGTTTTGATAGAACAGTTAACAATTGTCATTTTATGATATTCTGAAATATTTCCAATTGATATCTAACATATTTCAGCCACATTAGTCAAGAAAATGAGATAAACTGAATCAGATGTTTATCTCACATATTCATCAACATTTTCTAAACTGATGATCACACCTGTCATCCAAAGTGGCCACAATGATCACATGGTAGTTTATTGGCAATATTTGGGATAAATATAAGTAAATAGTTAACTTTCAACATTTTTGTAAAAGTGTCTGAATAATTTCTGGTTCCTGATATCGACAAAATAATTATTTTCATCCGATACTGTGACAATTTGCAATAAATTTGTATTGGACAGGTGTCACTTAATACCAAAGATGATTTTGACTGTATGTTTCATTGCTTACTTTGTAATTCCTTCAAGATAGTAACAAAACAGCATGTGTCTGAATAATTCTTGGTCTGACTGTACTTAATTGTAACAATGGTTCTACCAACAACATCAATCTCTGCTAATCACCATTCAACAACAGAGAGTACATGCAATTGTTTATGAAGAGAAGAGCGTTCTGGAACTAATGGAAAATCACTTGGGGAAAGAGTGCTTCAAACAATACATGGCTTCTATAAAAATTCTGTGACTGGAAAAATTGTAACTACTTATTGATGTTACTTGTTTTGAGACAATTTGAACTGGTATGATCAGCTACTTGATACAGAAGAATCATGAGATTATGAGACTATACAATGTCATGTAAAGATATTCATTGTTCCCAAGGTTGGGGTTATTCGATTGCTCCAATACGGAACACTGAGTATAAGGTACCCTCCAGACAAACACAGTGAGTGAATGAGTGAATAGTTCCAAGAGGGATACAAATATGCATCCTAAGACATCAGTGCCTGCAGTAACAAGTGCTTGTCAGGTATTAGGATCTCCTTATGGTATGCCTATCTTAGATTTGTGCTGTCATTACAATCTTGAGTTCATATTAAACAAGTTTGGAGGCAGCTTGTGTTTGCTAGACTAAATTTTTTACGTTAAAAACCAACTTTGGTCGATCCTGAAGACTCTGGGCAGCAAATTACTGTCCACATAACTTCAGATTCAAGCGCATCCAAGAGCTTGTGCCTACATCACTATATAGGGCTAACATCATTACAGAAGCACTGCTGTGATGTCTTTGTCAAACAAGCATGACCAAGCATTATCAATGTTGATCGAGAGTGACTGATCTAATATACATAATGTAAAACCAGACTCAGTTTGGCTCATTTGTTTCTGTCAAGATTTTTATGTAAAATGTCTGCCATTAATAAGTGGTTTAATGAATATTCTTCTCTCCTTGACCTTGAGGCTGTTATACGAGGTTTGGAACCTGACGGGCGTGACAGATCAAAGGTACAAGCTTCCAAATCACTGACAGATGCCTAGACAGTAGATAGCACATCTCAGTAAAGCACTACTTCAGAGTCGTCAAAGCTCTTTGGTATATGTAGCAATTGAAGAGTCTCAGTATGATGCAGGCATATCAGATATAGTGAACATAATTGACTTTTTTATGCAGAGTTTACCATGTTTAAAGAATAATCAGGTCTGGAGAAGCCAGATGGACAGTTGTTGTTCTTATGCAATGCATGAGCAACATTGTAGTACCAAGAAAAATATATTGTAATTTGAGCATTTTGATTTCCATTATATGAAAATTACAATATCATTCGAGAAGTAATAAATACAAACTACAGTATTTATGCCTTGACACATTCATTTTTTCAAAATACAAACATTTAACTTTTCAGCTTGCAAAGTAAGATATACTGTAGGTATACATTTATTATCTACAGTTATAGTGATTCTACAACATGCAATAAAATTTAATAAAAAAATCAATGTCATTCTAGACATACATATATGCCAGCCACATTTATTGCAAGCCATGACTTTGATATTTCTGAATATATATGTTTGCATTGTATAGATATGCAGCGGCACAGGCTGGTGCTACAGATTTGTGAAATATGGCACCAATAATAAGCCTGCTTGTACACAGACAATTTGACAAAGGACACATAGTCAAGAGGAAATTGCAACAGAAAGGTCTCCAGCTGGTTGAATCAGCCATAATGCATGAGCCCTGTGGAGACCCGCAGAGCACAACATTCCAGGGATATTATCCTGATTGCAGCGCACAACTTTCCGAATAAGTAACTAAAAATCCAAGACTAGAATAGCGTCTTGCTGTTTAGGACAGATCTAGTACACTTTGCACCCTACCAAATATCTTCTTCTGTAGGAATGTCAATTGAATTTTGAATCTGAAAAAAATATCTGAATCTGAGACTCCTGCACCAGTTTTACTAGAGATGCCAAAAAACCTCTTTGACTTAAATTCTGTCAACCATGTGTGCCATTATTTTGTCCTATCTGAATAATTTGACAATCAGTAGCGTGAGAATTAATCTTGTTTCTTAAAATATTTGAAGGGTGACCGGTAGTCAAATTTTGTGTGGCTTTTCTCTGTTGGTTTTAAAAATATCTTTGAATTGTCATTGTAGTTCTAGGAGAAGCAGAAATAAACCACAATTTGTTGCTCAATGCACTTTGGCCAATTTTGAGAAACCAGACGATGTGATGAAATGTGTCTGGGACAGATGCATAGGGACACATTGCGGGCCTCTTTCTGGGCCACTGCAGTGATTACTTCCACACACCATGAAGCCTTCAAAAGGGACCAGAACATTCACAAAAAGCTTTCAATGGAATTCAGAGACTGTTAAGTTAATTAAGAGCCAACAAAAGTGCCATCAAGACTTTTATGTGTTACACTGCTTACCTTCTCTACCATGGGCCATTTTTAAGGCTGCTGGTGAAACAATGCATCAATCAGACTGAGGTTATATTAGGAGTCAAAAAAGTGTTCAGTCTTAAACTAATTACATAAAGTGATATTTGTGATCAGGCAGGTAATGATAAATTTATCATACTTTGTATTATAGACAGACAGACAGACAGACAAATTCTTTATTGACCGGTGTAAAAAATATACACCCTACTTTGTATTATATATAATATAACTTCACTTGAATGTCATAGGATGGCGTTCACATGTTTAGAAATGTTTTGTTAGAAACATGCAACTTGCAAATTCCTATCACAAGTTCACAAGAAAGTGATAAAATCTTTTGACTGAAATAAACAGTTTTGCAGGGCTGTTACTGGCAATGCTATGTGAGTTGAATAAGTTATTTAGCAAATGGGGTTCCTTAAATGTCTCAGCTATTTGATTTTGAATATACTGTTTTGTCAACTCACTACCTGAATTGAATTAACTTCGTTATCAAAATCCTTTAGCCTTAAAACTTTTGCTGCTTTCCGGGTATTAAATTTTGCATACAGTACAGCCATCATAAAATGGCTCGTCAGTTTGGATCGACACTTATCTATCGATCTGTAGTGGTCCATGGCGATCTTGATTGATATGGAGTGATCGATCTGGAGTGATCTGTTGTGATCTTTATCTATCAATTTGTTCAGTTGTTAGGTGGATTTTATCTGTTCTTTGACTTATAATCATAAATAATCGACATGATTGATTTTCACTAAAAGTGGATTAGTAGATCACTACAGATAGAGTTATATCATCTCGGATCACTACACATCACTCTTTATCTGGACCGCTCTGGATCACTACAGATCACTATGTTGAGCCATTTTAAGATGGTTGTACTGTAGCCCTAGAAATGGCAGCCCTGTGAAAAAATGACTCACTCACTCATTCATTTCACCATTTTCATCTTATTGATTTAATTCATCAAAATCCTGACATGTGCCAGAGGCTGTGGAATGTTGAAAAGTTTGGATTTCACTGAAGAGGGAAGTCAAGGTGAAGTCTGCCATTGATTTCAATAAAGCTTCATGACTTTCAGCGGCATAAGTCATGAAAACATGTGAAATGGTTCTAGTGAACTATTGGATATATATACAGACTTTTTTGAACCTGTCATATGTCAAAACCTAGTTGTCATTGCCATGGTGTAAGTCAGACCATTTCGACCTGAACAGATTTTAATTTTCCGAATCAAAATCAAATAAACCTGAAACTTGAGCTTGATATGTCTTACACAGTTTCATAAGTCATTTGAATTTAGTGGCTTATTTACACCATCTTTTTTTTTTTTTTTTTTTTTTTTTTCTTTCTTCTATGGTTATATCAATGTTAACAGTTGTTCTCTTCAATAATGCACTGACAATTTATCGTGAAAAACATGACCTGTATTTCTGTAGTGAATGTGATAGAGGTCTATTTTGAGTATCAAAATGTTTTGCTCTCTTTGTAATTTTGCTTTGAAACACTTTAGAAGTACATGTATAATTGTTTTCCCCTGGATATTTTATGCACATCTTTAGGAATACAGTAACACAGTTATGATACGTTTATTGACATTCTTATGGACTATGGCAATATTTCAGTGGACTTTAAATATATTTCAGTGGACTACTAAAACACTCATGGACTATTGCCATAAAGAATTTTGCCCAATTGATGAAACTTGGGTGCAATTGACCTTGTAATGACATTGTCATTTCAACTTTTCTACAATGGACTCTGTGATGACACAATCATTTCAACTATATATATATAACAATGACATTGATATAACCAACATTTCAACTCTTGAATTTTTGGGATGAATGCACTTGGGAATTATCTGGTAGGTCTTTTGTTCTTTTTCCCCCTACTCTTTCACCCTACTCTTGATTGAAATTGTCACAATTTTCTTGTATATATAATGTCACTGTAAAGTTGTATCAATTAATTTTCTTTGGATTTTCCTTATTGCAAGTGCTGTGCTGTTTTCATCCCGAAAATTTCCATAATCATTCCTTTGTTAGTGAAAGCTCAAAATTGCAGAGTGGCTTTCTCTGCATCTGGCGAGCCTATGAAATGAACATTAAGCAGTCATCTCAACATTGCCCTTGGCTAATGTCTGAAAAAATTAATGCCACCTGCTTTGGAGTGGTTTCAGTTACTTCTTTTCTCAAGACTCCTGTTTCTACACTTCATTTAATTTGGGCCATGGTATGTTCAGGGATGACATGCTTGAGTAATATTGAAATATCTCACTGCTGTTTGAGAGAGCCATGCATATACATGAATAACCTACAAATATTATGACACAGTCACTTCTTGAGATACTAAATGACGAATTTGATGAGGGATCAGATTGCCCCCAGACTTTTTGTACAATCTCCTTATTACGAGAATGAGGAACTTTGTGAAGTTTTGAAATCTAAGCAGAACACTTTCTCTGTTCTTAGTTTAAACTGCCAATCTCTGCAATCAAAGTTTAATGAATTAGAAGTATACTTGAATTACTTTTCGGATGCTGGTAGCAAATTCACAATGGTGTGCCTCCAGGAAACATGGCTAGCTGACTATCATGATACGTCTCTGCTGCAGTTGAATGGTTACAATTTCATATATAATCCATGCAGTGCAAGTAAACATGGTGGTACTGGTATCTACTTAGATAATTCCTATGACTTTGTAGTGCTAGATATCAAAAGTAATGATATGCTGTGGGATGGCGTCTTCATTGAACTTTCTTTAAACAATGGTAACTTACCTTGTAAGAAAGTGGTCATAGGCAATATTTATAGACCGCCAAGGGAAAGCTCTGAGACCTATGAAAAGTTCATTAATGAAATTTATGAAATTACTACTCAAATCTCAAATCGAAATGTTGAGCTGATTCTGACTGGCGACTTTAATATCAATTTATTAAAAGCGAACGAAAAAGAATATGTAAATGATTTCTTGAATGCTCTACTTAGCAATGGTCTTCTCCCAAAGATAACACTGCCTACTAGAATCTCGTCAACCAGCAAAACTCTGATAGACAATTGCTTTGTTAAAATATCTGACAATTTTTCTAAAACTACTGCTGGTATCCTACTTCAGAATATTTCAGACCACCAACCGTATTTTGTAATTTTTGACTTTCTTACTCCCAAAAAGTCACAGAATAAGGTATGTTAAGACTTTTAGCAATACTGAGAAAGACTGGATCAACTTTAAAAATCACTTTATTGATATATGCTCCATGAGCAATTTCACTCGAGGAGCTGATTCTGATCCAAACTCAAACTATGAATTGTTAGACAAATGCATCAAAAACTCATTAGACAAATGTATGCCCTGTAAGGTGTGTGAAATTTAAAAAACATAAGCATAAGAAATCAAATTGGATCACACAGGGTATCGTGCGATCTATTTGCTTTCGAGACAAGTTGTATCAAAGACTTAAAAATACCCCTTCAGATACATCATTATATCATACTTTGAAAACCAATTTGAAAACTTATAATGGGATTCTTAGGCAAAGCATAAGAAGAGCCAAAGCAAGTTACTATAGATCCTGCTTTCTCAGATATAGAGATGACATGAAAAATACCTGGATGACTATCAAAGAAATTCTTAATAAATCTCCAGGTAATAGATCGTATCCAGACAAATTTGTTGTGGATAATGTGGAAATAACAGATCCTAAAAAAATTGCTAATTGCTTCAATAAGTACTTTGTTGAAATTGGAGCTTCACTTGCTGACAGAATACAAACCGAGGCAGATTTTAACAACTATTTTGAAACTGAGGTCTCGACAACGTTTCAATTTACTGATATTGATGAAAATGCCATCAGAAAAATTATTGATGAACTCAATCGAAAACTAGCTCTGGTATAGACCGTATATCCAATAAGCTCCTTAAGTTCATTAAGAATGAAATATCACCTTTTCTCACCCTGATTATTAACCAATGCCTAAATTCTGGCACTTTTCCTGATGCTCTAAAAATAGCTAAGGTCTTACCAATACACAAAAAGGATGATTCCAGAATATTAGGAAATTATCGTCCAGTGTCAATATTGTCTAGTGTGTAAAAGGTCTTTGAGAGAGTTATTCATAACCAGCTCTATGAGTATTTTGACTCCAATAAATTGTTTTATGAAAATCAGTATGGATTTCGCAAAAGGCATTCCACTGAGCTGGCTTCTCTTGAAACAATAGATCGTATTACCCAGGCTATGGATAAAAATGAGGTTCCAATCAATGTTTACTTAGACCTCTCAAAGGCCTGGACCACCAAATCCTGATAAAGAAACTCAAAAACTATGGGATTTCTGGAAAGTCCTTGAAGCTTATGAATAATTATTTGTGCTATCGCAAACAATATGTCATGTTTGATGATACTATTTCTGATATGTTACCCATAAAGACTGGAGTACCGCAAGGGTCAATTCTTGGGCCATTGCTCTTTATAATTTATCTCAATGACTTAAGAAATGCTTGTACGATCTTTAAACCTGTTGCAGTCTTGGAAGCTTTTGGGCATGAAAGAACTGAATTGGAAGGGAATATCAACAATGAATTAGAAATTATCAATACTTGGTTCAAAGCCAATAAGCTATCTGTTAATGCAAACAAATCCAAGGCAATGCTTTTTCACAAACCACAGAAGAAAGTTGAAAATTTCTCTATCAAAATGGATTCGGCTAACATTGACTTTGTGAAAGAGTTTAACTACCTGGGCATAATTTTTGATCAGAGCATTTCCTGGAAACCTCATCTACTCAAAATATCTAAAAGATTTCCCGTACCATTGGTATAATGACTAAATTAAAACATTTGTTACCGACACATGTTTTAAAAACGATATGTGACGCTCTTATTCTTCCATACTACAATTATGGCTCACTTGTTTGGGGTTCTTGCTCACACAAGTTGTTTAAACTGCAAAAGAAAGCTATTAGAACTATTGCTGCTGAAAAATACAACGCACATACTGACCCGATTTTCAAAAAATTGAACTTACTCAAAATCGATGATATTGTTAAACTGCAAGAACTAAAGTTCCTATATAAATTGGAAAATAATATGCTTCCTCAGTATTTTCTTGGTGGAGACATGTTAGTGCGACACACTGATATTCACAATTATGGAACAAGAAATGCTGCCAACTATAGAGTCCCACTTAGCAAACATGCACTGGTGAAAAATAGCATTCGGTACAGACTCCCAGACATTTCAAATAACTGTCCTCCAGAAATCAAGGAGAAGATACATACACACAGTTATTTTGGCTTTTCTAAATATGCGAAAACCCACATGCTGGGAAGGTATGAAGTTGTATGTACCATTCAAAACTGCTATATTTGTACCAACTAATAATAAATGTTATATTATATTAGTTGAGGGATTCATTGAATGGTGCTTCTGGAATTTTTGCATGTGCTCAAGCTTCCTGTGATCGATATAGGCCTATGGTGCATTTCGATTTTAAAGGCCCTTTTGATAGATATTGGTCTTGCAATGCCTCTGACATTACCAAGTGAGTTTCACATAATTTTACTTTGAAATATGCATGTGAGTATCATTAAATGGCGCTTTTGAAATATGCATGTGATTTTCATCCAAACTTTCTTTTGATATGTGCAAACTGACTCTAAGCGTGATTACGATATTATTTTGGTCTTGTAGAGCCGTTGAACTGACCAAGTGAGCTTCATACAACTAACTTTTGAAATATGCATGTGAGTTTCATTGAAAGATGTTTTGAAATATGCATGTGAGTTTCATCCCAAGTTACCTGTGATATATGCAAATTGATTCTAAGGATGCTTATTATATATATTGGTCTTATTACGCCTCAAAAATACCAGATGATATACTTTTTTTTTTGTAATTACATTTTGAAGTACTTTGATGTTTATGCTAAAAAAAGAGAGTGAGATATTGTTGATGCTCGAACATCCTAAGATGTTTATGTAATTTTGCTATCACTAATTATAGTCATCATTAATTATATATTATTCTCAATTTGCTCCTCAATCAATTTCAAAAAATAACAATAACTTCTCATACAGAATTTTATAAAAATTGTATAATGGTATGCATGGTTCTCTCAGCAGTCAATTCCACTCAGGGTGGTCACTCGTCAGCGACAATATTTTTGTCTTAGAGTGATCTCCCGCCTATTAATGAAAAGTGTTTACTTTAAAAAAAAAAAACGGACATGTATTTCATAGGCGAATAAATGTGTCTTGAGTCTTGAGTCTTGAGTCTTGAGTCAGGCTGCTTCAGCAGGACAATAGTTGAGCGACACAAAAGTACCAAGACAAATCAATTGTTTTTCAAACATTCTTATATCCATTAAATCTTAATCACAACATTATTCTTGAAGCAATAAATACAAGCAGCACAATTTATGCTTTGACGCATATATTTTACACAAACATTTAATTTTTCTGCTTGTTAAGTGAGGTACAATTTTATGATCTGCGGTTAAAGCTATTCTACAACATGAAATATAATGCAACAAATCAACGTCCCTCTACACATATTATGTACCGGCCACAATTATTGCAACCCATAACTTTGATATTTCTGGAACTGTATGTTTGCATTGTATAGATCTACAGTACAACCCAAAATAAAGTACGACTACCCGTGCAGGAAGGAAGAATCAGCCACTGCTCTACCCTTTAACACCTTTTGTCTCCCTCCAAATCACTTCCTTCCTTTGCCTACTTCAAACAACACTTTAAAATTGAATTAGATTTACATTTAGCTGATACCAATTCAA